>JXCR01026236.1:402235-461581 GCA_002079205.1 Phalaenopsis hybrid cultivar
TAAGTTAAATTTTATCCAAATCAAAACTACTAAAAATCGACAAATAAATTGAGCATAAAACTAACTCCAAAGTTTCAGCAAAATCAATAAACATAAAATAAAAATATAAGAATTACCAAATCCCAAAATCAGATCACAACAGGTGCACTGATGTACTACGATAACAATCGTTACATTAAGTTTATGCTAAAAGTATAAATAGATTTTTAGTAGTTTGATTTGGATAAGTTTGACTTACAAAAAGCATTAAACTATTATTTTTATGATATCAAAATTGAGTGAGTTTCGGATGTGAGATTTGAAGATCATTTGATTATTCAATTAATGCTTTGAAGTTTTCAATCATACTTCAAATGGTTAATTTGAGCTCATTTGGGCTCGAATCTAGTCATTTTTAATATTGTTGGGTTCATATTATCTAGATCTTCAAGTTGTTTATAAAGTAGTTAAAAAATGAATCATGATGGTCTCATTTCTAATTTTTTTTCTTATCTAATCTACGTCAAGAGTAATACAAGGTCATGTGGGTTTTTGGAGACATGATTAATTAAAATCATCCAAATTATTGATCCCACTCCTAAATTTCTCTACATATGCCATATTTCACCCATTCACAGCATTAGCCAGCCAATCATAAATTTCTCCAATTCATCGCCGCCATCAATCGAACACCTAGGCTCATCACCAACTCATTATCTATGTGCTTCGGCGAGCTCTAAACCCATCGTCTGCGGCCCTCCCTCGCTCATAGCTCGCAAAAGCAATGAAGGTACATAGGTGAGCGAGAGCTAGCGGCAAGCTCGCAGGCAGTGTGTGGAGAGCTCTCCTGATTATGTGTGGGAGCACATGTCGAGCAATGAGCTCACATATGATGAGCGGAAAATAAGGACATCTTCAACAAGCAATCACTACCAACGATAAGCTTATGATNATCTTACTAATCTAGGGGAGAAACTCACGATCCAGGTTAATTATGAGAGGTGGTTTGACAGACAAAAGAATCAACACTTCGGTTGGAGAAGAGAGAATGTGATTCTGATGCCAAGATTGGATTGGTTAGGATATGCACCTATCATGATGAGTTTTATTTAAGTTCTTTAGGAATGACATGCATGGTAGGTAAGTGTGAGTAGGTGGGCATGAGTTAGGTAGGTAGAGTCTTGACACCATTTGTGAGTCGAATGAAAGCTAAGCACTCAGTCGAGAAGGGTCACGTGTCTAGAGGGAAGCATATACGCACTAGAAGGTGTTGTATACATTCCATAAATAGCGTATACATGCCAAAAACTGGTGCTTATATGACATATAACTGGCGCACACATTCCAAGCTCTCGATTTGACATGTCTGAAGTGAGGGAGCGGAGGATTACAACACAAGCATTTCATAAAAGAAGCGCAAGGATGCTAAACCCAGATTTGAAATAAGGAATGAGAGTTGTAAATGCCACAAACATATCATAAAAGAGGCTCTAATATTTGAGAGTCAAACAAAGAAGATTCCTACAAGAGAAATAAAGTGCTACAACAAAACACTAACAAGTACAGTCTAAGCTAAAAAACTTACATGAAGATTAAACACTAATCGCAAGTAAAGCACACCAAACTTTTTAAAAGAAATATGAAAACAAAGGGCACACACAAATTTATTTGGGTTGCGTCCCAAAAGCGCTTGATTTATTGTCTGATTTTACTATTTGGGTTGACCCAAAGTTAGAGTTTCTCTGAGGCCAATCCTATCACCTCTTAAGTACAATTTTAGTCTCTAATCATTAACCTTATGTGCCCGGGTAGTTTTTTACCATCGATATCAATGACTTTAAATGAGAAAATGCTTACTATAGTGAACAAACCAGGCCACATAGATTTAAGTTTTCTTGAAAATTATTTTAATTTTAAATTATACAACAAAATCTCCTGTGCAGGTTCTAACTTTTTCATAATAAGCTTATGATCATGTCATTCTTCATGTGCTCATCATAGATCCTAGCATTACAATAAGCTTCCAATCTAATCTCCTCTCATTAATTCAACAACAATAAGATTCTTTCTACTNTACATAGAATTGGATAGATATTCATTCTATATGAACCATGCATTAATGTATTGTGAAGATATGGCATACCCTAGTTCCAAGTCAGCACCCAGGGTCAATTCTAAAGCCAAGTAATCCTATAGGGACTCTTGTTGAATTNGTCACCTTACTTTTAGGGATAATTGAAACGTCAATGTTCACTGAGCGTTGGAGGTATTCACAGGATGAATTATTAAGCAACATAATAAGTTTAAATGAGCTTGAGGTTTTTCACCAAGCGGTGAGAGAGAAGCATGAATTTATTTCTTTCTCATGACTTTTTGGATACCTGGGAGGTCTACTAAACTTAGTATGTTCTGCTCAATGAAATCATCCTTAATCAAATTAATGAGGGCTCACCAAATTATGATTTAGGATTTGATATATCACCAGAACCTTATTTCTTCGCTTTACATAAAGTGCTTTTAATATATAAATATTTTTGCATGCATTTTGAGTTTCAGTTGAAGACGACGGGAAAACCATCCAGGTGCACTTTTATTGAATTTTATTTTACCTGCATTTCTAGTTTCCCATACTTTACTTTCCAATACGTAATTGTACTTACTCACCTTCATGTATGAACAAAAATACAAACTTGCTTGTTAAACAACAATGTTACCCTACATGAAAACCAAAACTGCTAGGATAACCACAAAACCCAAAACCAAAACCAAGACTAAAACCAACCAAGATAAAATTCACCGCCACAACATTCAAAATATAAGACAACTCAAAATTTAATCACAAGCATCACAAAACAACAATTGCAACTAAATTAAGACATCTCTATCGGATGATCGGGAATTCTTCGGAGGAGGTAACCTATGGTTACTAACGAGACTTCCCATAGTCTAAATAAAAGTATGAAACTTATTAAGTTGAGTTTAGTAAATTTATTTGGACTAAGTGAATCCAATATAATACAGTGGTACCGGAACAAGGGAATCGTAGGATCCTAAACGGTGTCGCTCTAATCAACTTTAATATGCCCCATAATATTTTAATAACCATAACTATAGAGTCATTTGATTTGACATCATAACCTGACACATTAGAAAACTTAAACTTGTCATGACGAGAAGCTTGGAGCTAGCAATGTGGGCAGCACGACCATCTTCAACAACAAAACATGTCTTCCTCAGCTAAACCATTCCTCCTTAAAATTAAACAACCAAGTCATAAGATTTTGAGGTTATCTGCCTAGTGCAACATAAATCCTCAACTCATCTTTAGGCCTTTATGTAGCTCTGCTATACAATATAAGCCCTAACTCGTCTTATGATTCTGAGGTTGTCGTCCATTACGACCTAAACCCTCACATCATCCAGGTTATTTGTGTGATCGTTTCACATAGATGTAAGTCCTAAACAAATAAAATTTGTAGGATGAAATATTCAAATAATTTATCCTCTAAATTGAAGTCAAACAATAGGATAAACTGAGAAGTCACCGAGGTTCTCCTTCAGATCTATGACAACCCCTATTTCTTCCTTCTTTGGACTCTACAACAAAATGCTCCAAATTTGAATCATTCCCCTTTCACACCTCTTTTATCCTTTTAACCTCTTTGAAGATAATATTTCTTGATTTTTATCGAGAATTTTCTTAGGTGACTTCAATTATCTAAAATGTAATTACTATAGGGGCTTGCTCTTATAGGAAGCTTGTCCGAACCCAGCTTAATATAAACCCTATTTAATTCTTCATGTTAAATAGGGGAACTTATCGACAAATAAAACGGTTTTGCAGACCAAATAGATGTCATATATTTCTTAGTTAATTTGATCGAGCCTCATCCTCAAGTCTTGTGTTTACCTTTCGGGATAAATAAAGGATTTGAGGTATAGTGCTCTTTCATTTAAACCGTGAAAAACATGGGATCAGTTTGATTTCATATTTTTCTAAACTATATATATATATATATATATATATATATATATATGTGTGTGTGTGTGTGTAAATTAAACGTCCTTCCGAAGAGGGCGATGGGATTTTGATTCCGACGGCCGGCAACTTCTAATGGGCAACTCCACAACCCAAAATAGTGTCGACAGTGAGATGTGAGAGCTTTGTATTAAAGGGAGAGTTGTTGTCATCAAGGAGAGAATAAGATTATTGTAAGTCTTTTAAGTATTTTTTGCTTGCAATGTATTCCTGCATACTTTTTCACGCTATGGTTTTCTCCGTGATGCATGACTAACTTCTTCTTAATGTCTCTGTGATGCAGGAAGTAGAAATTTGATGAAGAAATTTTTCTCTAGACCCAAACAAGCATATTTCACCTTAACTCCCTAAATTCTCTGAGAGTATACAAGAGGAATGAGAAAATATGGGAAATTTTTTCATCTTACTAATCTAGGGGAGAAACTCACGATCCAGGTTAATTATGAGAGATGGTTTGACAGACAAAAGAATCAGCACTTCGGTTGGAGAAGAGAGAATGTGATTCTGATACCAAGATTGGATTGGTTAGGATATGCACCTATCATGATGAGTTTTATTTAAGTTCTTTAGGAATGACATGCATGGTAGGTAAGTGTGAGTAGGTGGGCATGAGTTAGGTAGGTAGAGTCTTGACACCATTTGTGAGTCGAATGAAAGCTAAGCACTCAGTCGAGAAGGGTCACGTGTCTGGAGGGAAGCATATACGCACTATAAGGTGCTGTATACCTTCCATAAATAGCGTATACATGCCAAAAATTGGTGCTTATATGACATATAACTGGCACACACATTCCAAGCTCTCGGTTTGACATGTTTGGAGTGAGGCAGCGGAGGATTACAACACAAGCATTCCATAAAAGTAGCGCAAAGATGCTAAGCCCAGGTTTGAAATAAGGAGTGGGAGTTGTAAATGCCACAAACATATCATAAAAGAGGCTCTAATATTTGAGAGTCAAACAAAGAAGATTCCTACAAGAGAAATAAAGTGCTACAACAAAACACTAACAAGTACAGTCTAAGCTCAAAAACTTACATGAAGATTAAACACTAATCGCAAGCAAAGCACACAAAACTTTTTAAAAGCAAATATGAAAACAAAGGCCACACAAATTTATTTGGGTTGCGTCCCAAAAGCGCTTGATTTATTGTCTGATTTTACAATTTGGGTTGACCCAAAGTTAGAGTTTCTCTGAGGCCAATCCTATCACCTCTTAAGTACAATTTTAGTCTCTAATCATTAACCTTAAGTGTCCGGGTAGTTTTTTTACCATCGATATCAATGACTTTAAATGAGAAAATGCTTACTATAGTGAACAAACCATGGCACATAGATTTAAGTTTTCTTGAAAATTATTTTAATTTTGAATTATACAACAAAATCTCCTGTACAGGTTCTAATTTTTTCATGATAAGCTTATGATCTTTTCATTCTTCATTTGCTCATTATAAATCCTAGCATTACAATAAGCTTCCAATCTAATCTCCTCTCATTAATTCAACAACAATAAGATTCTTTCTACTCAATCTTTAAGATTATAATTAAATTTCTTAACACCCAATATGCTTTATGATCTAAATCTGCTGACAAGTGACAAGCTTTTCTGAAAATTAACATATATAGATAGGCTGTCCAAAAGGCCCATAAAATACTATCTAACACGAGTGGCCAATCCTTCATACTTAAATTAACAATTTTCTCAACTCTTTTGATCTCCCACCATTGGATGCCTCCGTTAATCTCTTAGTTAGAGGATGTTAAGTGGTTGAAATCTTATATTTGAATCTAAATTCAGCTACAAAGTGTCTTCATTCTTTTATTGCATAAATGACTTCTCCCAACACAAATTATAACCCTCGNAGCCCATAAAATACTATCTAACACGAGTGACCAATCCTTCATACTTAAATTAACAATTTTCTCAACTCTTTTGATCTCCCACCATTGGGTACCTCCGCTAATCTCTTAGTTAGAGGATGTTAAGTGGTTGAAATCTTATACTTGAATCCAAATTCAGCTACAAAGTGTCTTCATTCTTTTATTGCATAAATGACTTCTCCCAACACAAATTATAACCCCCGATTACATTTTTTTTAATTTTTTTGCTTTTTCATAATAAATTAGTATTTTATTTGGCAAATTGTCATGCAAACTCATATTTATAGAAATTTACAAACATTTCAACACGTAATTTTGTATGTGTTGCAGATTAGACTGTGTTGGAAATATATATATAAGACTATTTATTTTTTGTTGATATTTTGTGTTGTACAATATTTTATGTATTTCACATGTTTTAAATCCAATAAATTNAAAATTTACAAACATTTCAACACGTAATTTTGTATGTGTTGCAGATTAAACTGTGTTGGAAATATATATATATATAAGATTATTTATTTTTTGTTGATATTTTGTGTTGTACAATATTTTATGTATTTCACATGTTTTAAATCCAATAAATTTGATATAGAACTAGAAATACTAAAAATGTTATTCTGGACAATACATATAAATTGTTTTGTTAATTATTATCATCTATAGACTTATTTCCTCCACAAATTATATTATTAATTGTTCATACTGGTTTATATAGGCTTCTATAAGATGTGATATTTGCATATGTAAAAACTTTTGGTATTTATATGATTTTATCAAGAATGTGTGAAAAGAATGATAAAAATGGGGGAAGTATAGAAGATTGTGGTTAGACGAATGTATGTTATGTGCAATTAGGTTAAGTTATAAAGGCTTTTGCACCTATATAATTATTCATATGTGTGTTGATATGTCTTAACAGATGTGAATAAATTGAGGTATAAGTGAATGTAGAATTATAAAGGACATAGAATAAGTAGAGGTATAAGNTAATAAATTTGATATAGAACAAGAAATACTAAAAATGTTATTCTGGACAATACATATAAATAGTTTTGTTAATTATTATCATCTATAGACTTATTTCCTCCACAAATTATATTATTAATTGTTCATACTGGTTTATATAGGCTTCTATAACATGTGATATTTGCACATATAAAAACTTTTGGTATTCATATAATTTTATCAAGAATGTGTGAAAAGAATGATAAAAATGGGGGAAGTATAGAAAATTGTGGTATAGAAAATTGTGGTTAGACGAATGTATGTTATGTGCAATTAAGTTAAGTTATAAAAGCTTTTGCACCTATATAATTATTCATATGTGTGTTGATATGTCTAAACAGATGTGAATAAATTGAGGTATAAGTGAATGTAGAATTATAAAGGACATAGAATAAGTAGAGGTATAAGAGACGAAATGAAAATTTAAAAATAATTCAAATAAAAAAAATAAATTTTTATTTTTAATTTTCTTACTTCATTTATGATATCATGTTGTTGATACTGTCGTTCAACATATGCCTTNGCGAAATGAAAATTTAAAAATAATTAAAATAAAAAAATGAATTTTTATTTTTAATTTTCTTACTTCATTTATGATATCATGTTGTTGATACTGTCGTTCAACATATGCCTTTTGTAACAACAATTTTTTTAAGTGCTCTGACTGACTAAGAGTCCGTTTGGGGCAGCTTATTTGGTGCGGTGGCGTTTTGAAAACACACCTGGATTGTTTGGGTAAACTATTTTTTGGCAGCTTATGCGTTTTGAAAACACTAAAAGTAGCTTTTTAATACCGCACCTAAATATGTGTGGTGACAGCTTTCTGGCAACGGTCTGACTTTTCCAAGAAAATAAAAATTTCTATTAGTCATCGCACCTAGTTTTTCAACATATTATTTTTAATCAGCTTATTAACAGTAGGAGATTATTCAATAAGCTGCATCTCCTCCAAATNACGTTTTGAAAACACACCTGAATTGTTTGGGTAAACTGTTTTTTGGCAGCTTATGCGTTTTGAGGACACTAAAAGTAGTTTTTTAATACCGCACCTAAATAAGTGTGGTGACAGCTTTCTGGCAACGATGTGACTTTTCCAAAAAAATAAAAATTTCTATTAGTTATCGCACCTAGCTTTTCAACATATTATTTTTAATCAGCTTATTAACAGTAGGAGATTATTCAATAAGCTGCATCTCCTCCAAATAAACTGTAAAACAGCTATGATCTTCGGATCAGACATTTTCTCTCTAAAATTCATCCCTTTCTCTCTCTACAACTCACAATTTTGGAAAATGGAAATGGAAGATGCATGGCGGAGGGATGCAGGCAGTGGACTAAGATATTTGTAAGAAAATCTTTTTTTAATTAATTAAAGGATATTTATTAGCTATACACATTATAGAAAATTTCTTATCTCCTAAAATATGACTCCAAGAATTGCGTAAAAATGTGTTCAAAATTTTATCAATCGTGTTTTACAATCTAGTGAAAATATTTTATAAATTGGGGATGAAACGAATCCATATAAATTATCTGAATAAAATAAGATCAAATTTTATAAGTTAAATTTTATCCAAATCAAAACTACTAAAAATCGACAAATAAATTGAGCATAAAACTAACTCCAAAGTTTCAGCAAAATCAATAAACATAAAATAAAAATATAAGAATTACCAAATCCCAAAATCAGATCACAACAGGTGCACTGATGTACTACGATAACAATCGTTACATTAAGTTTATGCTAAAAGTATAAATAGATTTTTAGTAGTTTGATTTGGATAAGTTTGANAAATTGCGTAAAAATGTGTTCAAAATTTTATCAATCGTGTCTTACAGTCAAGTGAAAATATTTTATAAATTGGGAATGAAACAAATCCATAATAATTATCTGAATAAAATAAGATCAAATTTTGTAAGTTAAATTTTATCCAAATCAAAACTACTAAAAATCGACAAATAAATTGAGCATAAAATTAACTCCAAAGTTTCAGCAAAATCAATAAACATAAAATAAAAATACAAGAATTATCAAATCCCAAAATCAGATCACAACAGGTGCACTGATATACTACGGTAACAATCGTTACATTAAGTTTATGCTAAAAGTATAAATAGATTTTTAGTAGTTTGATTTGGATAAGTTTGACTTACAAAAAGCATTAAACTATTATTTTTATGATATCAAAATTGAGTGAGCTTCGGATGTGAGATTTGAAGATCATTTGATTATTCAATTAATGCTTTGATGTTTTCAATCATACTTCAAATGGTTTGAGCTCATTTGGGCTCGAATCTATTCATTTTTAATATTGTTGGGTTCATATTATCTAGATCTTCAAGTTGTTTATAAAGTAGTTAAAAAATGAATCNTTTCGGATGTGAGATTTGAAGATCATTTGATTATTCAATTAATGCTTTGAAGTTTTCAATCATACTTCAAATGGTTAATTTGAGCTCATTTGGGCTCGAATCTAGTCATTTTTAATATTGTTGGGTTCATATTATCTAGATCTTCAAGTTGTTTATAAAGTAGTTAAAAAATGAATCATGATGGTCCCATTTCTAAATTTTTTTCTTATCTAATCTACATCAAGAGTCCTACAAGGCCGTGTAGGTTTTTGGAGACATATAATTACTTAAAATCATCCAAATTATTGATCCCACTCCTAAATTTCTCTACATATGCCATATTTCACCCATTCACAGCANTCATTTCTAATTTTTTTTCTTATCTAATCTACGTCAAGAGTAATACAAGGTCATGTGGGTTTTTGGAGACATGATTAATTAAAATCATCCAAATTATTGATCCCACTCCTAAATTTCTCTACATATGCCATATTTCACCCATTCACAGCATTAGCCAGCCAATCATAAATTTCTCCAATTCATCGCCGCCATCAATCGAACACATAGGCTCCACCAGCTCATTATCTATGTACTTCGGCGAGCTCTAAACCCATCGTCTGCAGCCCTCCCTAGCTCATAGCTCGCAAAAGCAATGAAGGTACATAGGTGAGCGAGAGCTAGCGGCAAGCTTGCAGGCAGTGTGTGGAGAGCTCTCCTGATTATGTGTGGGAGCAGAGCTCACATATGATGAGCGGAAAATAAGGACATCTTCAACAAGCAATCACTACCAACGATAAGCTTATGATAATAATTTCTATAGTTTTAAGTGCTCTGAATGTAAATCCCTTCATTAAAATAATAGAGATAACTTCTATAATCCCAAACAAAAAAAAAAATGATATAAAACTTCTATGAAGATCTTAAGCCATTTTTTTAATGAAATGTTTGATTGTTTTCTGCATGTTCTAGTTATGTATCGATTGATAATCTGAGAAAAAAAATTGCCATTGTTTAATCCTGGCAAGCACAACTTCACTGCAAGATTCTAATTTTCAGCTTTTACTAATGCCTGCTCTGGCCAACAAAACCAAAGCTTGGCCACCTTAAACGCAGGTGGGTCATCGTGTTTGACTAACTGCACCGCCAAAGCTTTATTAAATGTGTGCTTGAAAACTGAAAACAAAAATATTACGTGGCAAAATAATGCGGATTAACTATGGATCGATAATATTGGCTTGGAATTGATAGTATTGAGATGATATTTTAGTGATATTGTGCANAATAGTGTTAAGTGCTCTGAATGTAAATCCCCCCATTAAAATAATAGAGATAACTTCTATAATCCCAAACAAAAAAAAAATGATATAAAACTTCTATGAAGATCTTAAGCCATTTTTTTAATGAAATGTTGGATTGTTTTCTGCATGTTCTAGTTATGTATCGATTGACAATCTGAGAAAAAAAAATAGTCATTGTTTAATCCTGGCAAGCACAACTTCACTGCAAGATTCTAATTTTCAGCTTTTACTAATGCCTGCTCTGGCCAACAAAACCAAAGCTTGGCCACCTTAAACGCAGGTGGGTCATCGTGTTTGACTAACTGCACCGACAAAGCTTTATTAAATGTGTGCTTGAAAACTGAAAACAAAAATATTACGTGGCAAAATAATGAGGATTAACTATGGATCGATAATATTGGCTTGGAATTGATAGTATTGAGATGATATTTTAGTGATATTGAGGTGCGGTGCCACCTCAATGCCGTCAGACGTACGTACGCCCGATGTACGCAATATTTCCTCGAAAGTTAAAGCCCATATCTAGGTAGCCGATAGTATGTTTCAATTGAAGTTAATGGATTCAGATATGAAGAAAAAATGATCTAATTGAAATATAATCAACTCAAATTCAACATATTTATTAAAAGGTATTTACATATGTGCATATATTTACATAACTAATACTTAAATTTTACTCTTTATATTTATACAGCCAAAATCTTTCATATCACATTGAAAAAAAAATTCAAAATAAAGTGTCAAAATATGAGGTTGTTTTAGTCTCAGAATTTATAGAAATGCCAAAATAGTCCCAAGACTCTTTAAATTGGGACTGAGATAATTTTCTCGGAATACTATTAGAGCTCAATTTTAAAATAGTTAATTAGAATGTCCTAACTGAATAAAGTGTTCATCGATACTTATTTCTAAATCTTTGACATTATATTCTATAATTTTGCGTAATAGTTATATGTTAGAATATTTCCAATAATGATGAGATATTTTTCATCTTATTTTTCGACAATTTTTGTACAAAATTAGAATTTTTGTGAAATTTTGAGAAAATGAAAATCAAAGTGCTTGGGCACAAATAAAAAATTCCATTAATTAAAACGCAAAACTATAAAAATTCCTCAAATCATCAAGATTGAAAGATTCAATATAACGCAAGAGTAAAAATTAATTAGAGCATTTTCTACAGTGATGGAGGGGAGAATCTAGTAATGTTGTGGTTAACAATGTACATCAAAGAGTCTCAAGTGACAACATGCATTTTTATTAGTATGTCTTACGCAAGCAATTGATGTTCAAACCCTATCAGAAAGTTCAACTTAAACATGAGATAGTTGAACTCTGTCATCAAGTTGATCAGTGGGATCAATTCAATAAGTTTTTCTTCATCAATGCTTTTAAGAGCTATGATGGTGTTTTATATGTTGTTAATAGTTTATATATATTGTTTTCCATGGAGCTTCCCATGGTTAATAATTTTATTATGTTTTAAATGTTAACACTAGAAACATGTCTTAAAATGAGAGAGACGATAAAGAATATTGTTCATAAAAAATTATGTGAGAATCAATAGTCAAATTATAATATGAATATATCTTGAGATCATTTGAGTGAGTGTTGCTATTAAAAAAGGCTTGGCCATATAATGAATGAATATATGAAGAAGTATGAACTAGGCCAAAAGCAAAGGAAGTGAAAAACTGTTCCAAAAATAGTTGATGTGCTTTTAAATATTGTGGATTTTTGAAATATGATAACTAAAAAAACAAATTAAAACACTTAGAAGATGAATAAAATGAGGTATTTTTGCTTAAGGAAAATTTTGAGATTCATTGAGCAAACAGTAGTAAGAAAATGGCATGCCACTTGGAAACAAATATAATATAACACACATAATATTAAACACTAAAATGGTCAGATTTGTTCAATCTATTATTGGTGATCTCGGAGGTGCAATGACGATTAAAAATTCTATCAATGCAATGACGGTTAAAAATTCTTTCAAGATCAAAATGCATCATGACAACTTAAGTAAAAATTATGAATAAAGAAGACAAATTTATTTCTTCTACTAATATATTGATGTATAAAATTTAGTTAAACATTAAGAATATTTGAAATAAAAGTGAGTGTTATACATAGGGATTAATTAACTTTTGAGGCAAAGTTTGAAGAAGTTATTGGCAAAGTCATTGGAGGCTGAATTTTTAACTCAGTCAGTAGCACCATATTTAGAAACTTCCCTATTGAGTGGTAAAAGATCACTAATGAATGTTCAAAAATGATAGTTGAATGCCAAAGATCTTCTTAAAATGAAACTGATATTTGTTATAGAGGTTGTTAGGGGGTGATATTCTTTCCTCTATCTNTCTCATATTCTCAATGGTTTAAATAAACGAGCCTAACACCGCAAGCAATGCTTCTATCCTGAAGAGTAGACACACTACTTACTGGTGAGACTCAATTAAATAAATAAAAAAAATTACGAAATTCATTTAAGTCTACAAAAAATCATTTTTATGTTGACCGACAAGTTTTCCTATTTAATACGAAAAATTAAATAGGANAGACTGAATCAATCTCATATTCTCAATGGTTTAAATAAACGAGCCTAACACCGTAAGCAATGCTTCTATCCTGAAGAGTAGACACACTACTTACTGGTGAGGCTCAATTAAATAAATAAAAGAATTTATGACATCCGTTTAAGTCTACAAAAAATCATTTTTATGTTGACCGACAAGTTTTCCTATTTAATACGAAAAATTAAATAGGGTTTATATTAAGCTGGGTTTTTAAAAGTTTCCTATAAGGGTAAACCCCGATAGTTAATTACATCTTAGATAAACAAAGTTACCTAAAAAAACTATTGATAAAAATCAGGGGATATTTTCTTCAAGAATTCAAAGAGATAGAACTTTTCAAAAGATCAGACAAAGATGTGTGAAAAGGGAACGACTCAAATTTGGAACATTTATTATGGAATTCAAAGGAAGAAGAACTAAGGGATGTTATGAATCCTGAGGAGAACCTCAGTGACTTCCCAAGCTATCCTATGATTTGGCTTCATTTTTGAAGAGATTTATTTAAATGTTTCATCCTGCTAATTTTATTAATTAGGGCTTACATTTATGAGAGACAGTCACATAAATAGTCTGAAAGATGTGAGGATTTAGGTTGTGATGAACGATAACCTCATAATCCTAGGGCGAGTTAGGGCTTAAATTATATAACAGGGCTATCCAAATGCCTAAATTTGAGTTAAGGATTTATGTCGCACTAGGCGGACAACCACAAAATCTTATAACTTGTTGTTTAATTCTAAGGAGAGAAGTGCTATTGTAGATCCTCATGCTATAGAAGATTGCTGTTGTAGAAGGCTGCCCACGGAGTTAGCTCCAAGCTCCTTGACGAAGTAGCAGTCATAAATTATAAGATTTAAGACTTTAAATGACAAGTTTAAAGTTCAATCAGTATGAGGGGGGGGGGTTAAAGTTGATTAGAGTGACACCGGTTAGGATCCCAAGGTTCACTCATTATGGTATCACTATTTTCTTTTGAATTTACTTAGCTTAAATAAGTTGTGAAACCCATTTAAACTGGGGAGATCTCGTTGACAACTATGGGTTACCTCCTCCGAAGGGCTCCCGTAAATTCAAGAGGAAATATTATTTTTCGTGAAATTTCAAAAGATTTATGGTTACCTTTAAAACAATTTGCTTATGATTTTTGAAAATTGTTGATTAATTTTTTGAAAATGGTTTTGATTTTTACAAGTAAAGTGTATAATCAAGCAGATATAATGTTTTACAGCAAAAGTAGGTTGCAAAAAGTAAAATGACAGAAATTAATTAACACTATAAAAGTGTAACTATCATCTTCTGGACATTCCCACTGAAGGATTGGCTTTTTGTAAATTATATATAATATTGCAGAAAATTAAATAAATTGCAAGAATAGATGAATGTGTATCTAATAGACTCCAAACTATGAATTATTGAGTCCCGAAAAATTTTAGTGGATGATTTTAGAACAAAATATAATAAGTTCAACTTGTCTCCGAAATATCTAAGAGATTCCAAAGTGTTTGGGGAATAACCCTTAACCGCTTTAAAGATCTCTTGAAATATTTTGAGTTCATTTTGAACTTATCATATTGTTCCATTAATCATCTTATGTCAAGTTGAAATTACCCCATTACTCGGTGATACACCAAAAAAATTTGCAATTTTTCATAGGTTTTTAATGCCTATATTTGGTGATTTTCAATGATAATGCACTTTAAAGGAATGTATTTTGTATATTTTTGGTTTCAGGTACAGAAAATGGAGTATTGGAGAAAAAGAAGCAAAAATGATGTAATTTGGAGCAAAAACAAGCAAGAAAGAAAATTTTGTCTTGGCACATTTTGATATTTCTTTCTTTGCTTATTCTCTTTTACACTGCTCACACATTTTTGAATAAAATTACACTTTAAATAAAAGGTTGTTTTTATTCTTATTTTGTAGGTCTATCTGTTAGGAACGCAACGCAACTGAGATGGGGCAAAACAAAGCTGAAACAGAGCCAAACGAAGCAAAATGGTGGAGCTGCACAGGGTGGGCACCGACAGCGCCAGATCCGGTGCTGGCAGCGCTAAAGAGCAGAAAAACAACAAGAAAATGACGCCGACAATGTCCAAAATGGTGCTGACGGCGCCAAGGACGGTCATGGATCGATTTTTTGCTGTTTTTGATGTTCTAAAAGGCTTCGAAGTGATTCAAACACCCCATGAAGCAATTCAATAAATCTAGATACTTGGATAAGGCTGTTGAATGAAGAGACATGTCTTTTGGATGAATATACTTGTCTCTTGGAAAAAAAGAGAGAATTGGTGTCTCTTTAAAAAAGAGGGCTTGACACCTCTCATATGCATGCATGTGTGTGTGTGTGAGGNTGTGTAAAAACACCGCTCTAAGTATTTGATATGTAATTACATATGAATTAAATGGTACATATGTAAACCATTCAAGAAAAGAATATAAAATTCAAATTACATATTCATAATCAACAATAACCCATATTTACTTTCTTCTTCTGAAACCATTAAGTTAATAAATAAGCATCCATCAATTCTAAGGTTAAGCAACCATATAAATAAAAGATATTCATACTAATTAGAAAATAAATTTTTATTTCACAAATCTCACCTCCCACATTGAATAAATTAATTTCTAACCTTGCATCTATCTTCCCTCCCTCCCAGAAAATTATTCTATCAGGACTCCTAATGTAGAGATGCGTTCAGAGTCCACTGATATGCGGGCATGTGACTTTAAGAAAACACGCGCGCTTTCTTGTGGTACGACCCGATAACACTGGATAATATTCCTTCTGTGTTATTTCCATTATTCATGTGTTATTGTGGTGATTTCATGTTTTATTGTGTTATAATAACACCAGAAAAATTTCCAGAACACGGTAACACGTGAATATCACCATAATAACACGTGAATAATTTAGAATAATACGGAAGGAATATTACTCGATTCTAAAATATATATATATATNGAATTAGGGTTTGCAGAGCTCGACTTTTGACGGAAGAGGAGCAATGTTCACACCAGAGAAGAGAAGAAGAGATTTTGACGACTGCGAGTCTGAGAAAACGTGGCTGCGGATAATTTAAAAAAGAAAAACAAAAAAAGGACGCGGTTACTTGGAGCTTCGTAGTTTCGCCGGAGTTGGGGGAGCGTGGTGTTTTCGTAAATAAATAGGGATGACAGTGGCAGGAAGGTGAAGTGTGGAAATGCGATTGATGGAAAACATAGGAAGTGAAGGGAAAGCCCCTTTTCACGAAAAATTCATTGCCATGTCTTCTTTTTTATTTCAGGCTTCTTCTCGTGATCTTTCTCATTCGTAAAAATGCCTTTTTTTTTCTTCTCCAGGGTCTGTGTGATTCGGGAAGAGCCTCAAATTTGTGGAAAAGCGTCATTTTTTTAAAATTATTTCTCTCATTCTGCAACTTTTTAGCTCGTGGGACGGTGGGATCACTGTTTTCTGCCTTACAAATCGGTGTTTTTTAGTGGAATCGCTAGATATTTTTATGTGGTAAGCAAGGCTATGAATTTAATTCTTAATTGCTTGAAGATTGATTTGAATTTTGGTGAAGATTGAGATTAGATTGAAATAAATGAGCCGAGTTATGAGTCAAAAATTTGGCTTAAATTTTTTTAGAGCATTTTGAGTCAAACCCGACTGGACTCGAAATTAGATCATTAATAGCTTATGGTTATGAATTTGGCGGATTTAGATCGAAGATCATTATTCAATTGAAAAGTCGTTCAATTTTGGCTCAAAACAAGATCAGATCGAAATAAATGAGTCAAGCTACGGGCCAAAATTTTGAGTCGAATTTTTTCTGAGCCGATTTTGAGTCAACCCCAGCTCAGCTCAGCTCAAAATCAAATCGTTAACAGCTCTAGTAGTAAGTTTAGTGGAATTTGTATGATTATGTTGTGGTGTAGTCGTTGAAAGTGTTGTCTCTCATAGTGAGGTTATGAATTTGAATTGTGCATTTTAACTTTGAGCTCACACATTCATAAAAGAAAAACACAAAAAGGTTAGTGAAATTTTCCACGAAGCTCACTGACCTTTAAAAAAAGTAATTTCATGTAACATTTTTCTTTGATATGTGAGCTTAAAGATAATATGCATAATTCAAACATGTAACCTCATCTTGAGAGACAACACACTCAACTATTATGCCCCAAGATAGAAAATTTAGTGAACTTTGATGAGTGTCGGAAGATTCGTTGCAGTATACTGATTATTTAGTGTTTTAGTGTTGCCTAGAAGTCCATCATATACATAAGTAATTGAAGTAAGAGATAGAAGCACCATAAGTTTTACATGGAAAACTCAAAATGGGGAAAAATTAAAGGTTCTAACCCAGTCGGAACAATTCACTATAAGTAGATAAGTGCACGCACATGCCCTTGACTTATAAGCAAGAAAGGGTTACACAGTTTCTTGAAGTATCATAATTATATGCAGAAAGAAAATTATACAATGGTTGGAGAAAGTTCTAGCTGGGAGAAGTTGTCAGTACTTCAGTGCACCATCTTTGAAGCGCATCACTGCACGTTGTTCTGGATGATGCACTGCTCCGTAGGGCGTCGCCTTACTACTTTGCACAGTGTTTCGTTACTCCTCTGTAATATTACTCCTTACTCTGCACTGTGTGTCGTTACTCTACAACAAACATTATGACTCCACGAGGGACTTTGTTGCAACGAGCAGAGGGAAATCGATGATGGTCGAAAGGTGGCCAACAACATCAAGAAGCATTCATCGAGCCTTTAGTTCGAAACAACACTTAAATTCAGCTCATTTGCAAACCAACTACAGATTCAGTTCTTACTCTGGTTCAAGGTCTAAGCCCCATTTCATGAAAAGGGTAGGACTCTCTTATAAATTGGGGAGTGGTCTTCCTGCAAATAAAGAAAGAATCTGGATCAAATAACGTTTTGTGCTATCGAATGGCCCAGAAAAATTCTCCTGATCAAATGTTATTTTGTAGACATTTAAGTGCATTAATGATGTCATAATTGAGAGATATTGAGTTCGTTAGACTCTTCTTGTTTAGACTCTCGATTTGACCATAAGTTTGTCAGATTTCGAATACATTTGACATTTCAATTAGCTACCCAAAACATGCAAAAGTATTTTAAAGGTTTGATTCAAGCTTGATGTGACTCAGATTAGGTCAATTTTGGAGGCATTGAGTCCGTCTCGTCGAACCAATTAATTTGACTTTAAGTTTAAAGAAATCAGAATTCTAAAAAAAAATTTAATTTGAATTTGAATGATTTTTTGATAAAAAATGCTTCAGGATTCGTGTTAACTGCACGAGATTTGAGCCAATTGAAAAAATCTATTGATTATATATAAGTTGCCCCACAATTTTCAGACTATTTTGCTTGCTTGTCCAAAAATTATCAAAATAATAGAATTTTTTTAAAAATTGCAAAATTTGAAAATTTTTAGGGGCAACTAACGATGGTGTCGGTGAGGTCCAGTGGCTACGGTGGCGACAATTAACGGTTGGCAGTAGTGAGTCGCGACCAGTGGCGTCAGGGGACAACAAACGACTGTCACAAAGGTGCGGGGCAGAAATTGGATGATGGCAAGATGGTGACTGACAACAAACGAAAATGAAGCACATTGTCGGCAGCAGATGCAAGAATTACATTGGGCACAGTTCAGTTCAAAGCTTGTCAACGGGTTGGAGAGACAGACGGGCCTGGGATGTAGGTCGACAGGCTAGGTAAATTGGGCTGGCTGGCGGTCTGGAGCAGTCTACTGGACCAGAGCGAGCCAGAGTGCGACAAGCAAAATGGGATGGTAAAGCGTCGTACAGTGGAGCTCAGCAGAGATAGGATTTGAGAGTTGTGGATCTGTTGGTGCGTGCTAAGTCAAGCGGACAGCTGGATGCGCTTCGTGCATGACTGCACCGAATAAGCGGTTATCCAATGTTAGAATGTGTGGAATGTTATTTTTAATGTGGATTGATTTGTACGACCATCCAATTGCACGAAATCAGATGGCATGCGCAATCACATGCAAAAACACTCAAATTTTGGCCACTTATTTGGTGAAAATTTGGAGTTTCCGAGCATATTTTTATGTGATCAAATGAGCTCTCTTTTGTGTTGTTGTTGCTCACATTAGAGTCTCCCAACTTGTTTTTATGCAATCAATAGAGTTCCCTTTTTATGTTGACGGTGCCCACCTCAGAATCTCTTAGTCTATTTTGTGTGATCCATGAAGCTCCCTTTTTGTGTTATTGTTGCACATAGGCATGCGTCAATTTTACGTGATTTTTTTTTTTGCAATTCACCTGTTTTTTTAATGTATTTATCACAAATTTACACTTAAGACGGGATTTTTTTAATAATGTGCATGATGTAGGAGTAACATAAGAATAAATTTGAACGATAAAATCAAGTTGAAGAGTGCCTCGAAGCGACGTGACCAAGTTTGAATGTGGCATGAGCGCACCACATATCGAAGACACCTAGCCTGATCACACCATCCTTGACAATGGAGAAGTGTGACAACACCGCACCCCGCAATTCTGCGGTATGACCTTGTCAAAAACTGCATGACCACGTCGACAAGCAAAAAAACACTTGAGGTAGGAAGTTTGATGGCTCAAGTTGTGTTTTTTGTTAACAAATTGATTCTTAGGGTTTCTTGGAAGTAGTTGTGCACTAGGGAGGGCTTTGAAGTGGCTAGAGACTGATTTAGGAGAGAATTTGAGGGATCTCTTGAAGGTTTTCTTCCTCCTTTGGAGAAAACTGAAGAGAGGGAGTTTTTTTTAGCTTTGTGAGTGTTGACCTCACTTTTGATTGAGGTTTAGTTTTTCCTCTTTAGTAGCTTAGAGTCTAGCCATATGAATTTTCTGTTGACTGTTCCTAGAAAACTAGAAAAGGAACCCTCACCATTAGAAATTCTACCATCTTCTTTGCTCAACTTGAAGTTCCACATATTGTTCTTAACCTCTAGCACTTAGTAGGTGGGGTCACTATGAGGGATCTCAAGGAGAGTCCCCCTATGACTGATTGACCTTAGGGTTGACCCTGGGTGCTGGTCTGGAGGTAGTTCACTCACCTACACTCACTCTCACCCACAATCACTCACAACCCTAAACACAAAATTTCTTGACTTTGATCTTTTGATCTTTTGGGAAACTCATGCAGATTGTCCCCTAAACCCACTGGCCTAAGGCTAGGGTCTGGCTAAGACTAGTACATAGAGGACCCAAATGAGGATTCCATTGGTCCATAGCTCATATAGGGTGGTTGTTACCCCAATTTTATCAAAATATCCAACTTGGCCTTTTGCCCTCAAATCCACCCAAATTACTTAAATGCCCTTGAAACCCTAAATTTGGCCAAAATTCCCAAATTCACCTAAAATACCCAAATTTGTTCAATAATGAAGAGATATTTTTTATCTTATTTTTCGATAATTTTTGTACAAAATTAGAATTTTTTGTGAAATTTTGAGAAAATGAAAATCAAAGTGCTTAGGCCCAAATAAAAAATTCCATTAATTAAAACGCAAAACCTTAAAAATTCCTCAAATCATCAAGATTGGAAGATTCAATACAACACAAGAGTAAAAATTAATTGGAGCATTTTCTATGGTTATGGAGGGGAAAATCTAGTAATGTTGTGGTTAACAATGTACATCAAAGAGTCTCAAGTGACAACATACATTAAAGGCATTAACGAGGATCTCTAATCACACAGCCAAAAATACTAAAAATAAATGATTGTCACGAGGAAACAATTAAAATTATAAAATTATTCATGCAAATCTCTCTCAACATATTTATATATTCTACGGAAACTGGGCTATTTATTATTTTGAGGGTTCTAGATATTTTGGTCATTTTTATTAGTATGTCTTACGTAAGCAATTGATGTTCAAACCCTATCAGAAAGTTCAACTTAAACATGTGATAGTTGAACTCTATCATCAAGTTGACCTGAATTAGTTCTCATCAATGCTTGACAACGTTGATGGTGTTTTTTATGTTGTTAATAGTTTATATATATTGTTTTTCTTGGAGCTTCCCATGGTTAAAAATTTTATTATGTTTTAAATGTTAAAACTAAAAGCATGTCTTAAAAGTCATCGGAGTGATATTTAACTTAGTCAGTAGCACCATATTTAGAAATTTCTCTATTGAGTGGTAAAAGATCACTAATGTATGTTCAAAAATGATAGTTGAATGTCAAAGATCTTCTTAAAATGAAACTGATATTTGTTATAGAGGTTGTTAGGGGGTGATATTCTTTCCTCTATCTCCTATGAGCATATTTGTTGGACGAAGCATGCCCATGTTTGAAGAGGAAATAAAGGCGAGAGAGAGAGAGAGAGAGAAATATTAACAAAATAAAAGATCTTCCTCTACATCTCAGAGTTATCTTTGGACTATAGGCACTTACCTTTTTATGATGCCATAGATGTGAGTGAATCTTCTCAAAAAAAAAAAAATGTGGCTCTCAATTTTCTTTTATTGGTATTTTTCTTATAAGTTATTCTTTCTATGTGTTTGTAATNGCACACATAATATTAAACACTTAAATGGTTAGATTTGTACAATCTATTATTGGTGATCTTGGAGGTGCAATGACGATTAAAAATTCTATCAATGCAATGACGGTTAAAAATTTTTTCAAGATCAAAATGCATCATGGCAACTAAGTAAAAATTATGATAAAAAAAGACAAATTTATTACTTCTACTAATATATTGATGTATAAAATTTAGTTAAACATTAAGAATAATTGAAATAAAAGTGAGTGTTATACATAGAGATTAATTAGCTGTTGAGGCAAAGTTTGAAGAAGTTATTGGCAAAGTCATTGGAGGCTAATATTTAACTTAGCCAGTAGCACCATATTTAGAAATTTCTCTATTGAGTGGTAAAAGATCACTATTGAATGTTCAAAAATGATAGTTGAATGTCAAAGATCTTCTTCAAATGAAACTTATATTTGTTATAAAGGCTGTTAGGGGGTGATATTCTTTCCTCTATCTCCTACGAGCATATTTGTTGGACGAAGCATGCCCATATTTGAAGAAGAAATAAATGAGAGAGAGAGAAATATTAACAAAATAAAAGATCTTCCTCTATATCTCAGAGTTATCTTTGGACTATAGGCATTTATCTTTTTATGATGCCATAGATGTGAGTGAATCTTCTCAAAAAAAACAAAAAAATGTGGCTCTCAATTTTCTTTTATTGGTATTTTTCTTATAAGTTATTCTTTCTATGTGTTTGTAATCTAGAATTCTCTCGAGCTAGCTTTTTTTTTTCTCCAAAAAATACTTGTTTTAGATATATCAAAAGAAAAAGCTTTTAGTCATAATAGAAAGAAGCTCTAACATCATAGAAGAGAAGTGTAATAACAACAACAACAAATGTGTTTTCTTCTCCATGTTTAACCAATATCCTCATGGCAGGTTGTTTTGTTCCCCTTTAATCTATGGTGTATTTATTCTCTTATTTTTGTTTTTNTGAGCTAGCTTTTTTTTTCTCCAAAAAATACTTGTTTTAGATATATCAAAAGGAAAAGCTTTTAGTCATAATAGAAAGAAGCTCTAACATCATAGAAGAGAAGTATAATAACAACAACAACAAATGTGTTTTCTTCTCCATGTTTAGCCAATATCCTCATGGCAGGTTGTTTTGTTCCCCTTTAATCTATGGTGTATTTATTCTCTTATTTTTGTTTTTTTTTTATTTTTTTCATGACTTATAATTATCATAATAGGTAGTTTTATTAATTTAAATAAATATCTATCTTGATGATTTAGCAAAGTTGCCTAGGGAGCCATTGGAGGTCTTTTTTTTCTGAGTCCAGATGTAAGAAAAGAAAAAATATTACGTCCGGAGTCCAGATGTAAGCTGCGTCTAGACAACAGCTGCGATCCATTGGAGATCGTTTTTTTTTTCTCCTCCACTCCTTCCGAAGAATCGCAGCCATTGTCAGTTGTCCCTGGAAGTAATATTTTTTCCAGAAATAAGCAGTACTTGTGGTATGACAACCTGTGTACTATAGCCCATTCCTATTTGTAACTACAAATCCATCTTGGAAGGTTTAATGGGCTATCTTAAAGCTACCAACAACCATGACACAACTAAAGCCGCCAGGATTGTTAAGCAAATGACTCATAAATGAGCAGATGCCCACCTAGGCCCATTAATCAAATGCGCTTATAAATAACTTATTTAATAAAAAGATGGTATTTACATAATGTGTAAATGATGAGAACATAACAATGTTCCTAGTTTAAAATGAGCATTATAAATGTAAATATCAAATTTTAGGTATTTGATATGTAAATACAAAGGAATTATGTGATATGTATGTAAATTTCCCTTTAAGATTGATAACTCATTTCCTATTTGATAACCAAAATTAAGCCAATCTTTATTGTAATGTGGATTCTAACATTGAGTTTATTAGATTTCATTAGTTATTCTCTTGTCCTAAAATGGTTTACCTTTGTCTTTTGGACATACTTATAACACTTGGGAAGGCACGAACCAATGAAAGAAAAAAATGATGTTTACATACATGCCACTCAGTTCTTAAGCATTTAACATCTAAATTTTATTTTTTTTACATCTGTATCATCCAAATCTTTCATATCACATCAAAAATACAACTGTTCTTACTTTTAAAAATCAAAAGTCATGAACAAATGAAAGAAAGAAGTTGTGTTTACATGCATATTGCCAAATTCTTATGTATTTATGTACCTAACATCTAAACTATATTATATATATATATATATATATATATATATATATATATATATATATATATATATATATATATANATAAGCTTGGTACCATTGAGAGGATGTATTTTCTAACTTTCTTTTTTTCATGGCTTTTCATGATATCTTACTTTTGAAAATTTTGTTATGCTGCAATTTTTGTAGAAATAGGGTTAAAGCTTTTTTTAGACATGCTAGAGCATAAAGAGTAGCATGAGGTAAAGAGTTATTCTTGATTCCTCATAGAGAATTTGTCTTATGATCTGAACTCAGTTTCATTTTATGGTTTGCTTACGTCTTCTGCATGTGTATTGTTAGGTGTGGTTCCTGACTTAAAGCACGAGACACCTAAGCACCGGGCCATGTGCACTCAAGCGCCCGCGCCCACTTTGTGGCAAATATACTGCGCCTTCATGCCCTCTTTTGGCGCCCAAGCACACCGGTTTTGACTGTGAAACCTGTGCTCTAGGGTCGGCTTGAAACCGGCGCTCGAGTGTCGGAACGTTCAATTTGTTGGGCGCGATCTTTCCTTCCTGAGAGACGAGCGCTTTTGTGCCCGATGCAGTTACTCCGTTTTTGAGTTTTAAGTCTCGAATTCGAGCGATGTAAGGTTAAGTTCTTTTGCGAAGTTTCTTCGACAAGTTCTTGGTGAATGAGAGAAGTGTCGAAGAGGAGGATTTATGGAATCTCAGTGTGAACTTTTCGCGTCGGATCGGAGCAGGAAACACTTAGGAGCGAGTCCTTTAAGTTTCCTTGTGTGTAGAGAAGAAACTGGTGTGAGTTCTCTGTAAAGCTCTTTGGTTTCATAGTGAAATTTTGGCTCCGTGAAATTTTCACGTAAAATTCTTGTGTGTTTTTTTGATTGCTTTGATTGTCCTTTTATTTAGATTCTATTCCAGTTATTTTGTGTTGTGGTTTAGTTTCTAATTGATCTTAAGCCTCAGTAAAGTTTTGAATTGTTTTGAAATTTCGATCAAACTGGTATCAGAGCAGGGTTCGATTCGAGTGAAAGCAAAAAACCGAAGAGGCAATGTTCAAAGTAAAGAATTTCATTGGGACGAACTTCCCTTTCGGAAAATGCAGATGGAGAATTTGTTGTATCAGAAAAAATTGTACTTGCCACCAAAAATATTTACAAGGAAGCCCGAGTTTATGCTTATAGATGAATGAGAAGTATTGGATCGAACGACACTAGGTTTGATTAAGTTGTTATTTTTTTCAACTGCTGCGTTTAGTACTGTAAATTAGAAAATTGCAATGGATATCATGGTGACACTCACTAAGTTATATGAAAAATCATCTGCTTCTAATAAGATCTTTTTTTATAAAGATGTTATTCAACATAAAGATAGTGGAATACAGTTCAGTGGCACGACATCTCAATAATGTCAATACTGTGTGAGCCAATTGTGTTCTGTGGGGATCAAGTTTGATGATGAGATCAGAGCATTGGTGATATTATCTTCATTGTCGGACAACTGAGATGTTTTGGTAATTGCGGTGAGTAATTCTTCAGGGACGTCGAAGTTGAACTTTGATAAAATCATAGGTATGATATTGAATTAAGAAGTTTGCAAGAAAGCAGTGAATGATGAATCTTCAAGCTCTGTGTTGGATGTTGATGACTGGAGAAGGAATTTGGGCAAGAATATAGGCAGATGCAGATCCAAGTCAAATAGAGGAATGTGTTAGTGTAACATCGGAAAATGTTGGAACTGCGGTAAAAAAAGACATTTCAAGAAGGTTTGCAAAACTTCAAGGAAAGACAGTGGTGGAAGACATGAATGTAGTTTCTCTACTAATGTCTCCACTAGCAAAATTCAAAATAACTCCTTGATGTTTTTCCTAGGCAGCACTGAATCTTGGATAGTAAATTCAGTGTTTCTTTTCGTGCTTATCTCAATAAATTGGTATTTAAAAACTACACTCAGTGATCTAAGGAATGTTTATTTGGGAGATAATAAGGATTACAATATATTAGAAAATGATGATGTTAATATCAGATTGTCGAATGGAACAACCTGGAAGCTTACCAGAGTTAGACATGTTCCAAGTTTAAAGAGAAATTTCATCTCTATGAGCCAGTTGACAAAGTCAGGACTTGTGACTACTTTCACAGATGATTTGTGGAAAGTGACCAGGGGGCATTAGTGATGGCTCGGGCCAACATTAAACACATTCTTCATCTGATCAATGAAATGAGTGATTTCATTGATGTGGTTGGAAATAGAGTGGATGCAGATTTGTGGCACCGTAGGCTTGATGATATGAGCGAGAAATGTATGAAGTCTCTACTTTCTACAAATAAGCTTCAAGGTTTGAAATCATTTGATCTGGATTTACGTGAAGCCTGTATTTATGGCAAACAGAAGAAAGATTTTTTTTCTAAGTGTGGGTCATTGGTGAAATCAAAAAAATTAGAGTTAGTGCATACTGATGTATGGAGTCGTACTCCAGTTTATTTCATTAGAGGTTCTCGTTATTTTGTCACATTTATTGGTGATCACACGAGAAAGGTATGAGCTTATTTCTTAAAGTAAAAATATAATGTATTTGAAGTCCTTAAGAAGTGGAAGGTTACAGTAGAAAATGAGAGGTTTGAAGCTAAAGTGTCTTAATCGGATAATGGGAGTGAGTGTCATGATCACAATTTCAGAATTTTCTATGCTATAGTGGCGGTCAGGCAGGAGTTCACTATCCCAAGGACACCGCAGTGAATGATATGGCTGAGCGCATGAACAAAACAATCACGAAGCGTGCTAGGAGCATGAGACTAAGTGCAGGCTTGCCAAAATAGTTTTGAACTGAAGCAGTAAACATTAGAGTTTATCTGATTAACTATAGTCTATCAGCACATTTAGAGGAAGACTTATCTAAAGAAGTCTGGAGCGACAAAAATTTAAATCTATCTCATTTAAGAGTATTTTAGTGTTCTGCATATGTGTATGTTGATGTAGGTTTTAGGAGCAAGCTTGACTCGAAATTTGTCAAGTGCACTTTCATTGGATATGACTCAGTTGAATTTGGGTACAAGTTATGGGATTATCAAAATTAGAAATTCATCAGGAGAAGGGATGTCACTTTCAATGAAATGAAGATGTAAATGGGAGGGTTGGAACTTAGGACAGCATGTTGGCTACTTTTGAGAAATCCAGATATGTTGAGATAGATAACAGTGGTGATTAGGGGGAGTGGAGAAAGAAGTAGTGCTCAACCAAAATGAGCACTGGAAGTTCCTCAGTGACCTACTACTGAAGTCAGAAGATTCGGTAGAGTGATACAACCCGTATACATGTATTCTCCTTGTTCATATTATTTGTTACTAACTGGTAGTGGTGAACCAGAATGCTTTGAGAAAGCCAATCAAGTTGAAGACTCAAGGGTGTGGGAGCTTACCATGGAGGAAGAAATGTCACCTTTGGAGTCAAATCAGATCTGAGATTTGATGGTACTACTAAATGACAAAAGAGCACTAGACAACAAGTGGGTCTACAAGTTTATAGAGGAATCTGGTAGTAGCAAGAGCTACAAGCCAAGACATATTGTGAAGGGTTTCAAGAAGAGGGAAATAATGGATTATACAGAGATCCTCTCTCTGGTGGTGAAGGTGATGACTGTCAGGAATGTCCTGAGTTTAGTAGTAGAAGATCTAAATTTGGAGCAGATTCATGTAAAAACAACTTTCTTTCACAGAGCTCTAGAGGAGGAGCTATACATGGTGCAACCATATGGTTACATGGTTCCAGACAAAAATTTTTTGTTTGCAAATTGAAGTTGAGTCTCTATGGCTTGAAGTAGGCCCAGAGACGGTGGTACAAGAGATTTTACAAGTTCATGTCAGACAACGGGTACTTGAGGTGTCAGGAAAATCGTTATTACTTCATTAAACACTTTTGTAATTGTTGTATCCTGCTTCTCTTGTATGTGGATGAAATGCTGATTNAGCTAAGTTAACGAGCCGAACACGAACACACTTTTTGAGCTCGAAATATAAATGAGCCGAACATGAGCTCGCTCGTGTTTCGGCTCGTTTACACCCCTAATTATCATAATAGGTAGTTTTATTAATTTAAATAAATATGTATCTTGATGATTTAGCAAAGTTGCCTAGGGAGCCCCAATGCAAACATTACTCAGCATAAGATTTCTCCCATCTCATTTATATTATAAAAATAGATTGCACATTAATCCAACAATTTGTGCTACAAAAATAAATACATCTAGAAATATAGCTGAAAATAAAAAATAAAAAAATAAAAAACTTTTGGGCCATTTACATACATACCACACAATTTAAATGTATTTACATTTCTAAGATAAAAGATTTCATATTATCTTCAACATCATATCAAAAATATTATCATTATTATATTTTTGAAAAAAAAAATATACATTGTTATGTTTAAATTTATGACACCAAAGTGCTAAGTATCAAACTTTTAGTGATAATATAATATATACATACATAAGAAGTGTGTGGAATGTAAGTAAAATTTTCAAATCTTTTTACACCGGAATTTACACAAAGTTCTCTTTTTTCACAAAGTGAAACAAAATTTCAACAAAATAATGTGGAGCGCTATAGATGAAAAATCTAAGAAAAGAAAAAATATTACGTCTGGAGTCCAGATGTAAGTTGCGTCTGGACAACAACTGCGATCCATTGGAGACCTTTTTTTTCTCCTCCACATCTTTCGGTGGATCGCAGCCATTGTCATGCCCAACATCTAAACTTTATTTTTTACATGTGAAGGCTGGCTACCCACGAAATGGATATTTCTCGTTTCTCTCCACCCCTTCTTATATGCATCTAATGTGTAAATGATGAGAACATAACAATGTTCCTAGTTTAAAATGAGCCTTATAAATGTAAATATCAAATTTTAGGTATTTGATATGTAAATACAAAGGAATTATGTGATATGGTACATATGTAAACCATTCAAGAAAAAGAATATAAAACTCAAATTACATATTCATAATCAACAATAACCCATTCTTACTTTCTTTTTTTGAAACCATTAAGTTAATAAATAAGCATCCATCAATTCTAAGGTTAAGCAGCCAGATAAATAAAAGATATTTATAATTATTAGAAAATAAATTTTTATTTCACAAATCTCACCTCCCACATTGAATAAATTAATTTCTAAACTTGCATCTATCTTCCCTCCCTCCTGGGAAATTATTCTATGAGGATTCCTAACGTAGAGATGTGTTCGGAGTCCACTGATATGCGGACACGTGGCTTCAAGAAAACACACGCGTTTTCTTGTGGTATCACTCGGTAACACGAGATAATATTCATTCTGTGTTATTCTGCATTATTTAGGTGTTATTGTGGTGGTATCATGTTTTATTGTGTTATAATAACACCATGAATTTTTTCAGAATACGGTAACACATTAATATCACCACAATAACACGTGAATAATTTAAAATAATACCGAAGTAATATTCCCATGCTAAAACAAAATTTTTTTTTTATTTTTTTATCTAATTTTATTGGACTCTCATGCCCTCCCATTTCTCCACAATCTGGCTCAAAATCTCCTCCTCCTCCATTGTCAGATCTTCCATTGCTTGCTCNCTTTATGAGAACTCCTAATGTAGCGATGCGTTCGGAGTCCACTGATATGCAGACATGTGGCTTCAAGAAAACACGCGCGCTTTCTTGTGGTACGACCTGATAACACTGGATAATATTCCTTCTGTGCTATTTCGCATTATTCATGTGTTATTATGGTGATTTCATATTTTATTGTGTTATAATAACACCAGAAATATTTTCAGAACACGATAATACATGAATATCACCATAATAACACGTGAATATTTTAGAATAATACGGGAGGAACATTCATGCTAAAACAAATTTTTTTTATTTTTTTATCTGATTTTACTGGACTCTCAGGCCCTCCCATTTCTCCACAATCTGGCTCAAAATCTCCTCCTCCTCCATTGTCAGATCTTCCATTGCTTGCTCAAGCTGAGCAACCAGATCTGGATGAAACGCATTCTCCTCACAACTATCACCACTTCTTCTTCCTCCCGGATGCTCAGAACTTCCATGCTTAGCCCTCACATGCGATCCATTAGACGTCGCTTGCCCTCCCTGCGTCAGCCAGTCTCTCAAGCTCCCTGTTCTCGCAAACCCCATCGCAGGCACTTTCAATGCCGCAAGCTCGGCGGCCATGAACTTCCTCCTCACTCCCTTATCGCCTTCGCCTTCTTGTTTCGCGGCTAGGGTTTCGTCTTGTTTGTCGACATCACACCTTGAACTTTCAGAACACTGTTTGATTGTGTTCGAGATCTTTGAAGATCCTGTTTCCACTTCATCTTCATCTTCTAGACCAGCCAGCAACTCCCATGAATTGATTGTCTCTATGTTATTTTCAGATTCCTCGGCTTCAATTACAGGGTACGGAGAATTAAAGCTTTCTGTCTGTGTTGCATTATTATTTCTGATGGGAGAGGATTGTTTTGGGGATTCCNTCTTTACTTCATTAAGAGTAAATTTAGAAGTTTACCAACTTAAGCACCTATCTTTGCTTAACGTATGCATCGTATGATGCCCAGTAAATGGATAGTGGGATGATAGTGTAGCCCGAAGCATGCCGTTGAATGCACAGTATGGTGCGATCTACACCGTCATTTGCACGTCTGAATAATAGACATAATATTTTATCGCATCGTTGATTATATTGTCAGGCAAATGCATGCTTCATTAACCATGGGAAAGAGAATCATTTGTAATCAATAACTTTTATTTGTTACTTTAAATAAGATTAGGGCCTCTAATATTTTCTTCTTTCAATTCATTTCATAAAAATTATGTGCCTAACATAGCCACGATTTCTATTAATAAATTTTCTAACAGATAATTATAATAATATCATAATAAAAATGATTTAAAATACCTAAACNCTGAGTTTAGTTTGAATTGACACGAGTTGAAATAAGAAATTTCTGTCTAACTCAGACAATTCAACAAAAAAAAAGAGGGGATTTGTTGAATCCCAAATTGCTCTGAGGGTCAAGCCCAAGGGATAGGGCGTTAGTTGGAAGAAAGGAATGGGGAAAGGGGAGAGATAGAGTAAGTGAACATAAGCTCAGATAGAACTAATTTTCCTCAACTAGAATCAGTGGTCACTACAAAAATTTAGCTTATTACCGACGGTCAAATACCGTCAGTAATAATATTAAAATCATAGGTTAATTAATTATCGACGGTCAAGCCACGATTTATTTAGCGTAACAAGAACACTTGTCGGTAATATAATTACCTACGAATTTATCGACAATTGTTTTGACACCGACTGTTATCTGATGAATATTAACCGTTGTTGTTGGTTCAAAATCATACCGTGTTTGACCGACGTATATGTCCATCGGTAATATAACCGACGTATATGTCCATCGCAAATGTGTTTCACTTCAGTCGAGAAAATATTGCACTTTAGTCAGTAAAGTGTTGCACACGCATCGATTAACAATTGATAATTATTGATGGTTGTATCTGTCAAAAAAGTAAATCACTTTGTGAAAACATTGTTTGTTAGATAGTTTCCTAACTAGCCGTCTGAAATTAATCAGATAGTCGTAAAACCATCAATAAGCATTTGAAAACCGATAGCATCAGAAAAAAAAATTAAGCTCCTCCTTCAACAATACAATTTACACACATGCAATCGTAACACTACAATTTTCACACANGCAAGAACACTTGTCAGTAATATAATTACCTACGAATTTATTGACAATTGTTTTGACACCGACTGTTATCTGATGAATATTAACCGTTGTTGTTGGTTCAAAATCATACCGTGTTTGACCGTCGGTGTCCATCGGTAATATAACTGACGTATATGTCCATCACAAAAGTGTTGCACTTCAGGCGAAAAAGTGTCGCACTTTAGTCGGTAAAGTGTTGCACACGCATCGATTAATTGTTGATAATTATTGATGGTTGTATCTGTCAAAAAATTAAATCACTTTGTGAAAGCATTGTTTGTTAGATAGTTCCCTAACTAGCCGTCTGAAATCAATCAGACAGTCGTAAAACCATCAATAAGCATTTGAAAACCGATAGCATCAGAAAAAAAATTAAGCTCCTCCTTCAACAATACAATTTACACACATGCAATCGTAACACTACAATTTTCACACAACACAACACAACACAGTCATGAAACTAATTAACAAATTAACCATATACAAAAATAAAAGAAAAACAATTGCATTAAACGAAATGAAATGTACAACTATCCAATAAAAATAATATTTGGGACCAATAAATTGTTTAACATATACAGATATAAAAAAAAAATAACCCCTACTCATCCTCATCAGTCCTCTCCTCATCTTCATCCTCCTCATCGTCATCCTGAACCAGTTACTTCCCTCTCTACAGTTCAGAATGTAACACCACTTCGATCACGGATTCATCTTTTGCTTCATCTTCGATCTTAGAGTGANAATATAAAAAAAAATAACCCCTACTCATCCTCATCAGTCCTCTCCTCATCTTCGTCCTCCTCATCGTCATCCTGAACCAGTTACTTCCCCCTCTACAGTTCAGAATGTAACACCACTTCGATCACGGATTCATCTTTTGCTTCATCTTCGATCTTAGAGTGACTAGTTGGGTAGAGATCTGGGCAGCAACCTGGCGACAAATCTCCTTCTCTTGTGTAGTGGAAGTAGATGCACCAGATGTACTAAAGGTAAATTGGTGCCTGGGACCCCAACTCATAGACCCTGCCTTTCTTCTTGTAGTCGACAGCCTCCCTCCATAAGTCATATCCAGAAAGATTGTTAGATGTGCCTAAACCACCGCCCGATTGCAGGGATCTACTCTCCTTGAGCATCTGGAAAGCCTCATACAAAAAAATATGATTAATGAAAGTTAGAGACTAAATAAACTTTGATAGTTATTTGAATTTTAGACTAATTAATCTTGTGAATNGAGATGTGCCTAAACCACCGCTCGATTGCTGGGATCTACTCTCCTTGAGCATCTGGAAAGCCTCATACAAAAAAATGTGATTAATGAAAGTTAGAGACTAAATAAACTTTGATAGTTATTTGAATTTTAGACTAATTAATCTTGTGAATNTAAGCTTGGTACCATTGAGAGGATGTATTTTTTAACTTTCTTTTTTTATGGCTTTTCATGATATCTTACTTTTGAAAATTTTGTTATGCTGCAATTTTTGTAAAAATAGGGTTAAAGCTTTTTTTAGACATGCTAGAGCATAAAGAGTAGCATGAGGTAATGAGCAATTCTTGATTCCTCATAGAGAATTTGTCTTATGATCTGAACTCAGTTTCATTTTATGGTTTGCTTACGTCCTCTGCATGTGTATTGTTAGGTGTGGTTCCTGACTTAAAGCACCAGACACCTAAGCACCGGGCTATGTGCACTCAAGCGCCCGCGCCCACTTTGTGGCAAATATAGTGCGCCTTTGTGCCCTCTTTTGGTGCCCAAGCACACCGGTGTTGACTGTGAAACCTGTGCTCTAGGGTCGGCTTGAAACCGGCGCTCGAGTGTCAGAACGTTCAATTTGTTGGGCGCGATTTTTCCTTCCTGAGAGACGAGCGCTTTTGTGCCCGATGCAGTTACTCCGTTTTTGAGTTTTAAGTCTCGAATTCGAGCGATGTAAGGTTAAGTTCTTTTGCGAAGTTTCTTCGACAAGTTCTTGGTGAATGAGAGAAGTGCCGAAGAGGAGGATTTATGTGATCTCAGTGTGATCTTTTCGCGTCGAATCGGAGCAGGAAACACTTAGGAGCGAGTCTTTTAAGTTTCCTTGTATGTAGAGAAGAAACTGGTGTGAGTTCTCTGTAAAGCTCTTTGGTTTCATAGTGAAATTTTGGCTCCGTGAAATTTTCACGTAAAATTCTTGTGTGTTTTTTTGATTGCTTTGATTGTCCTTTTATTTAGATTCTATTCCAGTTATTTTGTGTTGTGGTTTAGTTTCTAATTGATCTTAAGCATCGGTAAAGTTTTGAATTGTTTTGAAATTTCGATCAAACTGGTATCAGAGCAGGGTTTGATTCGAGTGAAAGCAAAAATCCGAAGAAGCAATGTTCAGAAAAAGTGAAGAATTTCATTGGGACGAACTTCCCTTTCGGAAAATGCAGATGGAGAATTTGTTGTATCAGAAAAAATTGTACTTGCCACCAAAAATATTTACAAGGAAGCCCGAGTTTATGCTTATAGATGAATGAGAAGTATTGGATCGAACGACACTAGGTTTGATTAAGTTGTTATTTTTTTTAACTGGTGCGTTTAGTACTGTAAATTAGAAAATTGCAATGGATATCATGGTGGCACTCACTAAGTTGTATGAAAAATCATCTGCTTCTAATAAGATTTTTTTGATAAAGATGTTATTCAACATAAAGATAGTGGAATACAGTTCAGTGGCACGACATTTCAATAATGTCAATAATGTGTGAGCCAATTGTGTTCTGTGGGGATCAAGTTTGATGATGAGATCAGAGCATTGGTGATATTATCTTCATTGTCGGACAATTAGGATGTTTTGGTAATTGCGGTGGGTAATTCTTCAGGGACTTCGAAGTTGAACTTTGATGAAATCATGGGTATGATATTGAATTAAGAAGTTTGCAAGAAAGTAGTGAATGATGAATCTTGAAGCTCTGTGTTAGATGTTGATGATTGGAGAAGGAATTTGGGCAAGAATATAGGCAGATGCAGATCCAAGTCAAATTGAGGAATGTGTTAGTGTAGCATCGGAAAATGTTGGAACTGCAGTAAAAAAAGACATTTCAAGAAGGTTTGCAAAACTTCAAGGAAAGACAGTGGTGGAAGACATGAATGTAGTTTCTCTACTAATGTCTCCACTAGCGAAATTCAAAATAACTCCTTGATATTTTTCCTAGTCAGCACTGAATCTTGGATAGTAAATTCAGTGTCTCTTTTCGTGCTTATCTCAATAAATTGGTATTTAAAAACTACACTCAGTGATCTAAGGAATGTTTATTTGGGAGATAGTAAGGCCTACAATATATTAGAAAATGATGATGTTAATATCAGATTGTCGAATGAAACAATCTGGAAGCTTACCAGAGTTAGACATGTTCCAAGTTTAAAGAGAAATTTCATCTCTGTGAGCTAGTTGACAAAGTCAGGACTTGTGACTACTTTCACAGATGATTTGTGGAAAGTGACTAGGGGGCATTAGTGATGGCTCGGGCCAACATTAAAGGCATTCTTCATCTGATCAATGAAATGAGTGATTTCATTGATGTGGTTGGAAATAGAGTGGATGCAGATTTGTGGCACCGTAGGCTTGATGATATGAGCGAGAAATGTATGAAGTCTCTACTTTCTACAAATAAGCTTCAAGGTTTGAAATCATTTGATCTGGATTTACGTGAAGCCTGTATTTATGACAAACAGGAAAGATTCTTTTTCTAAGTGTGGGTCATTGGTGAAATAAAAAAAATTAGAGTTAGTGCATACTGATGTATGGAGTCGTACTCCAGTTTATTTCATTAGAGGTTCTCGTTATTTTGTCACATTTATTGGTGATCACACGAGAAAGGTATGAGCTTATTTCTTAAAGTAAAAATATAATGTATTTTAAGTCTTTAAGAAGTGGAAGGTTACGGTAGAAAATGAGAGGTTTGAAGCTAAAGTGTCTTAATCGGATAATGGGAGTGAGTGTCATGACCACAATTTCAGAATTTTCTGTGCTACAGTGGCAGTCAGGCAGGAGTTCACTATCCCAAGGACACCGCAGTGAATGATATGGCTGAGCGCATGAACAAAACAATCACGAAGCGTGCTAGGAGCATGAGACTAAGTGCAGGCTTGCCAAAATAGTTTCGAACTGAAGCAGTAAACATTAGAGTTTATCTGATTAACTATAGTCTATCAACACATTTAGAGGAAGACTTATCTAAAGAAGTCTGGAGCGACAAAAAGTTAAATCTATCTCATTTAAGAGTATTTTAGTGTTCTGCATATGTGTATGTTGATGCAGGTTTTAGGAGCAAGCTTGACTCGAAATTTGTCAAGTGCACTTTCATTGGATATGACTCAGTTGAATTTGGGTACAAGTTATGGGATTATCAAAATTAGAAATTCATCAGAAGAAGGGATGTCACTTTCAATGAAATGAAGATGTAAATGGGAGGGTTGGAACTTAGGACTACATGTTGGCTACTTTTGAGAAATTCAGATATGTTGAGATAGATAACGGCGGTGATCAGGGGGAGTGGAGAAAGAAGTAGTGCTCAACCAAATGAGCACTGGAAGTTCCTCAGTGACCTACTACTGAAGTCAGAAGATTTAGTAGAGTGATACAACCCGTATACATGTATTCTCCTTGTTCATATTATTTGTTACTAACTGGTAGTGGTGAACCAGAATGCTTTGAGAAAGCCAATCAAGTTGAAGACTCAAGGGTGTGGGAGCTTACCATGGAGGAAGAAATGTCATCTTTGGAGTCAAATCAGACATGGGATTTGATGGTACTACTAAATGACAAAAGAGCACTACACAACAAGGGGGTCTACAAGTTTATAGAGGAATCTGGTGGTAGCAAGAGCTACAAGGCAAGACATATTGTGAAGGGTTTCAAGAAGAGGGAAATAATGGATTATACAGAGATCCTCTCTCTGGTGGTGAAGGTGATGACTGTCAGGAATGTCCTGAGTTTAGTAGTAGAAGATCTAAATTTGGAGCAGATTCATGTAAAAACAACTTTCTTTCACAGAGTTCTAGAGGAGGAGCTATACATGGTGCAACCATATGGTTATATGGTTCCAGACAAAAATTTTTTGTTTGTAGATTGAAGATGAGTCTCTATGGCTTGAAGTAGGCCCAGAGACGGTGGTACAATAGATTTTACAAGTTCATGTCAGACAACGGGTACTTGAGGTGTCAGGAAAACCGTTATTACTTCATTAAACACTTTTGTAATTGTTGTATCCTGCTTCTCTTGTATGTGGATGAAATGCTGATTGTAGGGGCATGTTTGAAGAAAATCAGAAACTTGAAGAAAGAGTTATCAATTGAGTTTAAGATGAAGGATTTAGGTCCAATCAGAAAGTTCCTTAGGATGAGTATCAGCTGGGGCACAAGTGCAGGAATATTGAAGCTGTCTCAAGTAGAGTATGTGAGAAGATCTTACAGAGGTTCTACATGAATGAGGCAAAACCAGTTAACACTCCCTTAGATAGTTACTTCAAACTATCTAAGGAGTTATCACCAACTTTGAAGCAGAGTAAGCACATATGAAGAGAACTATATTTGCTTCAGCAACTGGAAGTTTGATGTAAGCAATGATTTGTATCAGACCAGATATTGCAAATGTAGTGGTAGTGGTCAGTAGATACATGACAATCTAGGCATACATCATTGGGAGGAGATAAGCAGATTCTTGGGTATTTGAGTGGAACAATCAACAGGGTACTTTGCTATGGAAGTGCAATGATTAGTCTACAGAGATTTGTAGATTCATATCTAACAGAAGATTTAGACAATATGAGAAATACAATGTGGTATATCTTTAAATTGGGGAACACATTTGTGAGTTGGGCTTTCATGTTTCAGAAAATCATTGCACCTTCTATTATGGAGGTCAAATATATTGCTATCACTGAGGCTAACAATGAGATAATTTGGATACAAAGTTTCATGGTAGAATTGAGCAAAGAGCTAGGGATTGAAGAACTCTACAGTGATAGTATGAGTGTGATTTATCTTGCTAAGAACGATTTTTTATGACAGGATGAAATACATTCAGATGAGGTATTATTTCTTTCTCTCTATCCTTTAAGATGGGCAATTGTTCCAGGAGAAGATACACAGCTCATAATCTTATTGATATGTTGACAAAGGCAATGACCATTGGAAAATCGAAGTTGTGCTTAGCTTCAATTGGGTTTCATGAAGCTTGAGATCGGGGGTGAGTCACACAACGATACATGACTATGATGGCGACTCAGATGGAGGGAGGTACAGAGGACTGGTGTTTGGTGCAATCAGTCTCTAAGTGGGAGATTGTTAGGTGTGAAGCTTGACTTGAAGCACCATCACATGCTCAAAAAGATTGAGCGCCCGAAGCCTAAGCATCTAGCTGTGGGTGCTCAAGCACCCTCTTTAGGGCAAATAAAGAGAAGGGGCGCCTTTGCACTCCCCTTGGGTGCCCAAGCGCTCAACTTTTGGGCATTGGCTGTGAAACGAAAGCCCGTGCACTAGCTTGAGCTCTCAAGCACCCAATTTGTTTGGCATGATCTTTCCTTCTCGAGAGCTAGGCGCTTTTACGCCCGATGTAGTTACTCTATTTTTGAGTTTTAAGTTCTGAATTCGAGCGGTGTAAGGTGTAAGTTCCTGCACGAGGTTTCTTCGATAAGTTCCCTGTGAGGGAGAGATGTGTCGAAGAAGATTTATGGAATCTTGGCGAGTGTTTTTCGTGCCATATCGGAGTAGGAAAGGTTTGGAGCGAATCCTGTAAGTTTCTTTGTGTGTATTGAGGAAATCTGTGTGAGTTCTCTGTAAACTCCTCAATTTTATAGTGAAATTTTTCGTGTGGTGTGGCTTCATGATTTTTTCTCATTCTCCGGTTTTTACACTTAAAATTCAAATCTGCTTTTTTGGCTGCTTTAATTGTACTTCCATTTGGATTTTGTTCATGATTCTGCCATTCTTTGGTGTGGTTTAATTTCTACTTGATCTTAAGCCCCGATTATTCTTGATTCCTCATAGAGAATGTCTTATGAATTGAACTCAATTTCGTTGATGGTTTGCATGCCGCCCTCTTGTTATGTACATCATAGCACAAATCACCCATGAANTTATTCTTTTGTTTGGTTTAATTTCTACTTGATCTTAAGCCCCGATTATTCTTGATTCCTCATAGAGAATGCCTTATGAACTGAACTCAATTTCGTTGATGGTTTGCATGCCGCCCTCTTGTTATGTACATCATAGCACAAATCACCCATGAATTCCCTTCACCGTTTAGTTGATCGAGATCTTCACTACTTCAATGTTCACTTTATCTCAATTTTGGTTCAATGCCATAGAAATCATTGCCATTACTGACTCCTTCCCAAGGGCACGAGGCACAAGTAATGAAGTGTACTTCTCCCGTTTTCTATGGCTTATCATTCTATTAAGCTAACAAAAATGGATAGATCAGCCCGCCGTTGGAGTAAATATTAGGTGTGTATATGGCCAATCAATAAGAAAAGAGAGAGAGGGAGATTAGGGATACACTTTCTCTCTATCATCTCTCTCCTCTAATTGGCTAGTCATAGTTGCGTGCAACACACCTATTATTTTCTCCTATTGTTGGCCCTTCAAATAGTTGTTCAAGCTTTTTTTTTTTTCTTTACTTCATTAAGAGTAACTGAAAAGTTTACCAACTTAAGCACCTATCTTTGCTTAATGTATGCATCGTGTGACGCCCAGTAAATGGATAGTGGGATGATAGCATGCCGTTGAATGCACAGTATGGTGCGATCTACACCGTCATCTGCACGTCTGAATGATAGACATAATATTTTATCGCATCGTTGATTATATTGTCAGGCAAATGCATGCTTCATTAACCATGGGAAAGAGAATCATTTGTAATCAATAACTTTTATTTGTTACTTTAAATAAGATTAGGGCCTCTAATATTTTCTTCTTTCAATTCATTTCATAAAAATTATGTGCCTTCTTTCAATTCATTTCATAAAAATTATGTGCCTAACATAGCCACAATTTCTATTAATAAATTTTCTAACAGATAATTATAATAATATCATAATAAAAATGATTTAAAATACCCAAACNGCAATCCAGACATACATCATTAGGAGGAGATAAGCAGATTCTTGGGTATTTGAGTGGAACAATCAACAGGGTACTTTGTTATGGAAGTGCAATGATTAGTCTACAGAGATTTGTAGATTCATATCTAACAGAAGATTAAGACAAAATGAGAAATACAATGTGGTATATCTTTAAATTGGGGAACACAGCGGTGAGTTGGGCTTTCATGTTGCAGAAAATCATTGCACCTCTACTATGGAGGTCAAATATATTGCTATCACTGAGGCTAGCAATGAGATAATTTGGATACAAAGTTTCATGGTAGAATTGAGCAAAGAGCTAGGGATTGAAGAACTCTACAGTGATAGTATGAGTGTGATTTATCTTGCTAAGAACGTTTTTTTTATGACAGGATGAAATACATTCTGGTGAGGTATTATTTCTTTCTCTCTCTCCTTTAAGATGGGCAATTGTTCCAGGAGAAGATACACAGCTCATAATCTTATTGATATGATGACAAAGGCAGTGACCATTGGAAAATCGAAGTTGTGCTTAGCTTCAATTGGGTTTCATGAAGCTTGAGACCGGGGGTGAGTCACACAACGATACGTGACTATGATGGCGACTCAGATGGAGGGAGTTACAGAGGACTGGTGTTTGGTGCAATCAGTCTCTAAGTGGGAGATTGTTAGGTGTGAAGCTTGACTTGAAGCNATAAAAAAAAAATTTAAAAAAATCTGCCTGAATGCGTCAACTTCATTTTTGTATTTTAAACGTGGACTAATTTTATATGTCCGTCAGACGTGCATTTTCTGTTTGAACACCTGATGTACCTCTACGTACGGTGCAGGTTATTCCTGAATTATTTTCAGGTTATTTCTGGGTTATTTTCAATAATCCCCAAAATAATCTAGAAATAACCCAAAAATAAAGACCGTGTGTTTTTTTCTGGGTTATTTCAGTATTATTGAAAATAAACCAGAAATAACCTGAAAACAACTCAGAAATACTCTACGCCACACGTAAAGCTACGTCAGGAGTCCGCATAGAAAAATTTTTGGTCGGCCAACGTATCATACTAACATGATAGACAAATTTACGCGGCTAAGAGGCTGTACAAATTCAGGGGCGGCACTATAAAATATACAAAATTAATTAACCATCAATTTTAAATTATCAAAAGCATTGTGGTTCCTCTTTGTTACATTTGTACAAATCATACTTGATGTAATAAATTAGAACTAGAAATTCCAACTTATTATTATTTATGAATGTTGGGGGTATTTACATTCCTATTGCCCGAAGCATTAAATGTATATTTTAGCCATAACTTTGGGCGGTAATAATGTTATATTTAATATTTTGGGTGGTTGGTATCATGGTATGTAGAGATTAGCCCAACTTCCATATGCCTTTATTTGGATTGGAGAATAGGTCTTTCCTCTCAAACCTTAATTGCTCTATAAATTTACTGTTTTTAACACCTGAAATAAGAGTCTTTTATAATTAAGAATAAGGGTAATGTCAATTTGAAAACATATTTTAGTTATCTTATTTTTTAAATATATTTTAATGTTTTGAATTGATATTGAGTTTAGTTTGAATTGGCACGAGTTGAAATAAGAAATTTCTATCTAACTCAGACAATTCAACAAAAAAAAGGGGGATTTGTTGAATCCCAAATTGATCTGAGGGTCAAGCCCAAGGGATAAGGCGTTAGTTGGAAGAAAAGAATGGGGAAAGGGGAGAGATAGAGTAAGTGAACATAAGCTCAGATAGAACTGATTTCCCTCAACTAGAATCAGTGGTCACTACAAAAATTTAGCTTATTATCGACTGTCAAATACCGTCAGTAATAATATTAAAATCATAGGTTAATTAATTATCGACGGTCAAGCCACGATTTATTTAGCGTAGCAAGAACACTTGTCAGTAATATAATTACCTACGAATTTATTGACAATTGTTTTGACACCGACTGTTATCTGATGAATATTAACCGTTGTTGTTGGTTCAAAATCATACCGTGTTTGACCGTCGGTGTCCATCGGTAATATAACTGACGTATATGTCCATCACAAAAGTGTTGCACTTCAGGCGAAAAAGTGTCGCACTTTAGTCGGTAAAGTGTTGCACACGCATCGATTAATTGTTGATAATTATTGATGGTTGTATCTGTCAAAAAATTAAATCACTTTGTGAAAGCATTGTTTGTTAGATAGTTCCCTAACTAGCCGTCTGAAATCAATCAGACAGTCGTAAAACCATCAATAAGCATTTGAAAACCGATAGCATCAGAAAAAAAATTAAGCTCCTCCTTCAACAATACAATTTACACACATGCAATCGTAACACTACAATTTTCACACAACACAACACAACACAGTCATGAAACTAATTAACAAATTAACCATATACAAAAATAAAAGAAAAACAATTGCATTAAACGAAATGAAATGTACAACTATCCAATAAAAATAATATTTGGGACCAATAAATTGTTTAACATATACAAATATAAAAAAAAATAACCCCTACTCATCCTCATCAGTCCTCTCCTCATCTTCGTCCTCCTCATCGTCATCCTGAACCAGTTACTTCCCCCTCTACAGTTCAGAATGTAACACCACTTCGATCACGGATTCATCTTTTGCTTCATCTTCGATCTTAGAGTGACTAGTTGGGTAGAGATCTGGGCAGCAACCTGGCGACAAATCTCCTTCTCTTGTGTAGTGGAAGTAGATGCACCAGATGTACTAAAGGTAAATTGGTGCCTGGGACCCCAACTCATAGACCCTGCCTTTCTTCTTGTAGTCGACAGCCTCCCTCCATAAGTCATATCCAGAAAGATTGTTAGATGTGCCTAAACCACCGCCCGATTGCAGGGATCTACTCTCCTTGAGCATCTGGAAAGCCTCATACAAAAAAATATGATTAATGAAAGTTAGAGACTAAATAAACTTTGATAGTTATTTGAATTTTAGACTAATTAATCTTGTGAATTACTTGGGTCTCTTGGTATCTGTTGTCCAACCGAGACTGATCCAATTGCTGCCTGTGAGTGAACTTGTTGGCTCCCGTCCTTTCTCTACAGTTTGCCAGTGTAATGAAACAAATAGAATATATTTAATGTAAAATAAGATTTAATGTGGAAAGTTGGTCTTATCAGCCTCCTCTTGTACTCCGTATGTGGAAATGCCCCACCAGTTTGCTTCGAAACCCCCATGCCCTTGTAATCAAAGCGGTGATTCTGCTTAACCCGCTCCCTCTTCTTCTGATACTCGAGAGAGTCTTAGGCCTTGAGTAGGGTGACAAACACATCCTCACTGAGCCAGAAGGGGAGCTCACGTGTTCGGTGTATATCACTGCACTAGTCACGAAGACGATCGCTCGCCTTGCACTTGAAGTTTTTCCAGATGTTTGCCTCCTCCTCAGGGGGCCAAAATCATTGTTTCTGTAAATTGAATTAGTAAATGTTAAATTCATAAATATAAATACATAACTAAAGATTATTGTGTTCAGGGTTTGCCGTAAACTCTCGAAACCATATATCCCGAACTACCATCGAGTTCTCCCTCCAGAATAAATATGGGTGATCGTACTTGCTCTGATTATTGTCCCTAATTAAATGTATGGACTGTGTGGGAGAAGAAAAATGTAAAACTAACATATGAGTAGTTATGTATTAAATTTAAAAAATATTAAGCAATAATGACAGTATTAAATTAAAACTTATATGTTCTCCATTGCCTAAAACTAATGACAACTGCTTGTGCTGCTCAATTTCCTAGACAGTGCATTACTAGTCGCTGATGGTGATGGTGTCGATGTACTAGTCACGGTTGGTGGTAGTGGTGGTGTCGTGATCGTGACTGGTGGTGGTACTGGTGTGGTAGTTGTGATTGGAGGCAATGTTGGTGTGGTGGGAGTCAAGGTGGAGGCCTGTTGAGACAAGTCAATAGCAAGGGCTTGCCTCCGTAGCACCGTGCCTACGACCTCATCTGTTGGCGGACTTTTGTAAGGCACCATGTTCCCTGACAAAGGGGAGACCACCCCTCCCTTTAGAAGCCATCTGGAATCAGGAAAATAAAATTAATTAGTGCAACAACAAACTACTAAAGCTAAAATACAAATGTATATAGTTACATGAAATGACAACAGTTAATTACATGCAAACTATAGACTACTAAAACTAAAGACAAAAGTGTATACAATAAATAGAAAGGAAAATTGTACAATACAGTCTACAAACTACAAAAACTGAAAACACTGAAGTACACAAGAAACACAAAATAAAATTGTAAAGTGCAATCTACAAAACTAAAACTGAAAACACAAAATTACATAGTTGGATTAACTTACACATCTTAGTTAACCTCCTCTGATGAGTCACATGAGGATGTAATTAAAATTACTTCGTGTAAAGCATCATCAGAATCATACTCATCGATACGAATTTCTTCGTGTTCACCGCTGTCATCCTCTAAATTGACCTCTTCATGGATTGTACTGAGTAGAACGTATAAATCTGTCATTTGTATTTCTTGAAGAGTGGATTCAATTAAATTCTAAATATAAATAGCCATTGTAGGATTACCCAGTATGACCACTGCCCACTCAACTTTATTTTTTATTTTATTGTGATATGAAAAAAAAAATACTTGAATTGCTTGTCTTGCTAAAATGAACGTATCAAATTTATTTCAAGAGTTCACCCAAATTCTTAGGTTTTTGCAAACCCAAGAAATACTTAAACTGAGGGCTCTTCAACCCTTGTGCCAACGCGGCCTTTGTAATTGCCAGCATCAGATTCCATGCCTCAAACATATCCATCTGGAATTGTGTAACAAACGTCCTAAGGCTCTCGTTCGATCCCTGCTTCAAGTGCCACGAGGATTTTGAATCTTTGTGGGGCTTTTGGTCGCTAGCAAACTACTCCATAAATAACTGTTTAAAATCACCGAATGAAGTAATAATCTTGATTGGGATTGCGTTGAACCACCAGAGGGATAAATCCCTGAGCGTGGTGTAAAATAGCCTACATTTTAATGCATCAGAAACTATGAGAAGGTATATAGCCAACTCAATAAACGCAATATGATCGATTGGACTTCTTCAGCCTTTGTATGGCTCTAGAGTATGTACCTTAAACTTCTTGAGGGGCTCTACATCAATAATCGGTCGGTAGAAAGCCTTCCTTGGCTGACACTACACTTATATTTGTGTCTCTTATAACATGTTCCTCGACATGGATCCATCGTTGTCTTGGTATTAAATTCTTCCATGTCTTCGAATTCTTGAGCCGTCTGGCTACCTTGGGGGTTGGGTGCTGAAGGATTTGGTTTTGGGAGAGGTTGTGCCCTCCTCTCAAGCACTAAGTGGGTTAATCTATCCCTTCATCTGATCTTGGAGCTCCTAAATTTGTTGTTGAACAAAAATGAACTCCATATTGGTTCAACAACAAATTTAGGAGCTCCTTGGTGAGTTCCTTCTTCGTGAAACGCTCTTCTTGTTGAACGTGTGAATCCACGCTCACCGCATCTTTTAAGATATTGAATCTCAAATTGTTCTTCGGGTCATGCCAAGTGATAGACCGTTGGTTGGAAAAGAGGAAAAGGGAAAGGAGAGAAATAGAGTAAGTGAAAATAAGCACAAATAACACTAATTTTTTAGGACTATAATTAGTAGTCCTTCCTGTGGAAATGAACCTCCTAAATATAATTCATAGAAGAGGTCTAGTAAATTACATAGTTATCCTTTATTTAAGAAGAACATTAAAATAATTTATGAGTCATTATATGTTACATATTTGTTACTAAATTAGACATATTTTGACCCAGAAACCGTTGTTGGCGTTGTTTCATATATGTAACTGCCCTTGACACTGTTTCATATTTATAACTGCTTGGCTTGGTATTTGTTCGGCTGGCTAAAAATCATTCAGTCGATTGAATGATCTTCAGTCACCTTTACTGAGGGAATCCATTGTGAAGACTCATTGTCCTTCGGAAGGATTATTCTATCAGATAGAGGTGCATTAATGTAATTTGATAAACAACTTATCTTCGTTCGATGATTCTTATATAGGAGTATCCACTAGATGAATACTAATCTTCAGAATGTCCTTCAATGTTCAAGTTGTCACCGGTCTAGGTGTGTGGCATTTTTTTGGTTCAGACGCCTGTTCATTAGGTCGGCCTATAATTTGACTGACTGAAATGTTGCTAGATAGCTCGATCCTTTGTTGTTATATTTGCACGATCCATTGAATTTCCTCAAGATTCGTTCAGTCATATTTTCGATGTACATGCTCAAATCAGGTTGATTGAAATAACTTTATTTTGAATAAATTTTTATACCCATTGTTGTTATATCATTATAAAGATAGAGATTTCAAATCATATTTTCTATCAAATTATATTGGAATATGTACATAAGGAACAATATGCTTATCAAACGATTAAGAAACCAACGTCCTTGATCAAACAAAGGCGGGCATCTGAAAGGCTTCTTTAGGCAACCTAGGGGTCACCAAACAGACTTCAAAAGATGATCACCATAAATTATGCAGCCCAATAAGCAAGATGAGTTGTGTCTACCGAAAGTTGACTGACCTAGGGCTGAGTGAATCCTAAAGCCTAGCGACTATGACCAAAGCATTGATGATCAGCATAGGCCACACTTACAAGCCCAACCGATTGATTGCAATAATCAACACATGATANTACTCCATAAATAACTGTTTAAAATCACCGAATGAAGTAATAATCTTGATTGGGATTGTGTTGAACCACCAGAGGGATAAATCCCTGAGTGTGGTGTAGAATAGCCTACATTTTAATGCACGAGAAACTATGAGAAGGTATATAGCCAACTCAATAGACACAATATGATCGATTGGACTTCTTCAGCCTTTGTATGGCTCTAGAGTATGTACCTTAAACTTCTTGAGGGGCTCTACATCAATAATCGGTCGGTAGAAAGCCTTCCTTGGCTGACACTACACTTATATTTGTGTCTCTTATAAGATGTTCCTCGACACGGATCCATCATTGTCTTGGTATTAAATTCTTCCATGTCTTCGAATTCTTGAGTCGTCTGGCTACCTTGGGGGTTGGGTGCTGAAGGATTTGGTTTTGGGAGAGGTTGTGCCCTCCTCTCAAGCACTAAGTGGGTTAATCTATCCCTTCATCTGATCTTGGAGCTCCTAAATTTGTTGTTGAACAAAAATGAACTCCATATTGGTTCAACAACAAATTTAGGAGCTCCTTGGTGAGTCCTTCGTGAAACGCTCTTCTTGTTGAACGTGTAAATCCACGCTCACCGCATCTTTTAAGATATTGAATCTCGAATTGTTCTTCGGGTCATGCCAAGTGATAGACCGTTGGTTGGAAAAGAGGAATAGGGAAAGGAGAGAAATAGAGTAAGTAAAAATAAGCACAAATAACACTAATTTTTTAGGACTATAATTAGTAGTCCTTCCTGTGGAAATGAACCTCCTAAATATAATTCATAGAAGAGGTCTAGTAAATTACATAGTTATCCTTTATTTAAGAAGAACATTAAAATAATTTATGAGTCATTATATGTTACATATTTGTTACTAAATTAGACATATTTTGACCCAGAAACCGTTGTTGGCGTTGTTTCATATATGTAACTGCCCTTGACACTGTTTCATATTTATAACTGCTTGGCTTGGTATTTGTTCGGCTGGCTAAAAATCATTCAGCCGATTGAATGATCTTCAGTCACCTTTACTGAGGGAATCCATTGTGAAGACTCATTGTCCTTGGGAAGGATTATTCTATCAGATAGAGGTGCATTAATGTAATTTGATAAACAACTTATCTTCGTTCGATGATTCTTATATAGGAGTATCCACTAGATGAATACTAATCTTCAGAATGTCCTTCAATGTTCAAGTTGTCACCGGTCTAGGTGTGTGGCATTTTTTTGGTTCAGACGCCTGTTCATTAGGTCGGCCTATAATTCGACTGACTGAAATGTTGCTAGATAGCTCGATCATTTGTTGTTCTATTTGCACGATCCATTGAATTTCCTCAAGATTCGTTCAGTCATATTTCCGATGTACATGCTCAAATCAGGTTGATTGAAATAACTTTATTTTGAATAAATTTTTATACTCATTGTTGTTATATCATTATAAAGATAGAGATTTCAAATCATATTTTCTATCAAATTATATTGGAATATGTACATAAGGAACAATATGCTTCTCAAACGATTAAGAAACCAACGTCCTTGATCAAACGAAGGCGGGCATCCGAAAGGCTTCTTTAGGCAACCTAGGGGTCGCCAAACAGACTTCAAAAGATGATCACCATAAATTATGGAGCCCAATAAGCAAGATGAGTTGTGTCTACCGAAGGTTGACTGACCTAGGGCTGAGTGAATCCTAAAGCCTAGCGATTATGAACAAAGCATTGATGATCAGCATAGGCCACACTTACAAGCCCAACCGATTGATTGCAATAATCAACACATGATATCACAAGATCGACACCTGTACTCATAATCAGACAGCTCAAGAATAAGAGAGGCTGACTTAAGCGGCCAGGTTTACATTCGAGATGGAGGTCGAAGGGGGTTCAATATTTCACAAAGTTGTTATTCTTTTGAGCGTCACTGAGCTAAAATAGCACATATCGGGGTGTTTTAAATTTTTTTTTTTTTTAATGACACAATGTGCCTTCTCAGGATGAGGTCAACTCCTATAAATAGACAACATTGTGCAAAAAATGAGAAGATTTTCTCATTTTNTTGTACTCATAATCAGACAGCTCAAGAATGAGAGAGGATGACTTAAGCGGCCAGGTTTACATTCGAAATGGAGGTCGAAGGGGGTTCAATATTTCACAAAGTTGTTATTCTTTTGGGCGTCACTGAGCTAAAATAGCACATGCCGGGGCGTTTTGATGGAATTTTTTTTTTTTTTTTAATGACACAATGCGCCTTCTCAGGATGAGGTCAACTCCTATAAATAGACAACATTGTGCAAAAAATGAGAAGATTTTCTCATTTTCATTCTTCCATTATGGAAACTGTGTCAATTCTCTTTTGTCTTATCTCAAGGGATCATTAATCATTATATTTTTTGTGTATATTCTATTCCTTAGACATGACTGTGGGGGATAAATCAGGATTCAACAAAACGAATCTGAATAANTGGATCATTAATCATTATTCATTTGTGTATATTCTATTCCTTAGACATGACTGTGGGGGATAAATCAGGATTCAACAAAACGAATCTGAATAAATTTAAATTTAAAGTGAAATTAATCTAAAATTTAAATAAAATTGATAATTGATTGTAATTGAAATTAAATACATTTCTATTGAGAAAATGTTTTAAGCGACTTCAATCTTTAATTACTTTCAACTGCCTGGGTATCTCAAAGCTGAACCCCCTTTCTCTCTCTTCTTTCTCATTGCTTGTTTAGTTATTTTCACACAAAATTCCTTGTCATTACGTAATAACACAAATGACAAGGAATTACGTGGCAATTCGATCCTAATGGACTTTAAAATTCTTAAATTTACTTTAATATATTACAATATGATTATCGATAGATTATATTCATCTTAAAATGAATAAAATATTTAAATTATGATCAAATTTAAGTCAAAATATTCATACTGTTTTTTTTTTCCAATGGAAATTGGTCAGTTGAAAAGTTTGTGGAGTTGAGAGAGAGTATAAAGAGACTCATATTCGAAGTACACTTTAACCATTAATTCTTATATAGATGCCATCCAAGCTTACCTTTTCCNTTTCCAATGGAAATTGGTCAATTGAAAAGTTTGTGGAGTTGAAAGAGAGTCTCTCTAAAAGAGACTCATATTCGAAGTACACTTTAACCATTAATTCTTATATAGATGCCATCCAAGCTTACCTTTTCCTACCTTAAAGAAAGAAAGAAGAAAACTATACTAAACGCACATAATTTATAACATAACTTGATATAGATATAAATTTACTGTGACGAAAGTGCTTGGTACTTTACTAGAAGGATGTCTTAATTCTACATTTGAAATATCATCTAAAAAATTGGCATTAAATTTAATGCGTGCTAGAAAATTCGCAGCTGTAAAGTAATGAATTATCATCTTAGCGTTGCGTGAGGATTCAGCACATATTCAGATGAAAATGAATCAAGCTCTGATGACACCAGAAGTTTTTACGTGAAAACCCCATTAAAGGGAAAAACCACGGGGTCTGACCTAGTTGTAAAAATCCACTATAAGTTGGTGATTACATATGTTTATTGTCTCACAGGCGGGAAATGATTACTAGCTTTCCAAGTTACAACGTCGACTAACGACGTCTAGTCAGCGGTGGTTGACGGAGGTCGGCGGTGATCGACGGTAGTTNCTCAGATGAAAATGAATCAAGTTCTGATGACACCAGAAGTTTTTGCGTGAAAACCCCATTAAAGTGAAAAACCACGGGGTCTGACCTAGTTGTAAAAATCCACTATAAGTTGGTGATTACATATGCTTATTGTCTCACAGGCGGGAAATGATTACTAGCTTTTCAAGTTACAACGTCGACTAACGACGTCTAGTCAGCGGTGGTTGACGGAGGTCGGCGGTGATCGACGGTAGTTGACGATAATCGATGACGGTCGGCGGTGGTCGACGGAAGTCAGCGGTGATCGACGGAGGTCGGCGGTGGTTGTCGACTGTCAGTGGTGGTCGACGGCGATCGACGATAACGAGGATGATCTTGGCATTGAGCTCCTTCTCAAAGCCTCAAGTTCTCTCTTAAGCCTCCTTCCTCATGTGAAAGGTGAGACTCTATTTATAGTGTTTTGAGTGCAACTAATGCAGGAATATGAGCCGTTTTGATCGGACGGTCCAGAGAGCTTCTCTTGATCAGATGACATTTGATGGACATTTAAGTGCCTTAACGATGTCGGAATTAAGCAATCTTAGACTTGTTTAATTCGTCTTGTCGAGAAGCTAGATTCGACTGTAAACTCGCTAGATTCGACATCCGTTTGACCTTTTAAATGCCTCCGAAAATCCTCCAAGAGTAGTTTAATGATTTGATTCGAGCTTGATTTGACACGGATTGAACTGACTTTCATATCATTAGGTCCGTCTCATCGAGTCGATCAGTTTGACTATAAGTTTGTCAAAATNTGTCGATGGTCAGTGGTGGTCAACGACGATCGACGATGAGGAGGATGATATTGGCATTGAGCTCCTTCTCAAAGCCTCAAGTTTTCTCTTAAGTCTCCTTCCTCATGTGAAAGGTGAGACTCTATTTATAGTGTTTTGAGTGCAACTAATGCAGAAATATGAACCGTTTTGATCGGACGGTCCAGAGAGCTTCTCTTGATCAGATGACATTTGATGGACATTTAAGTGCCTTAACGATGTCGGAATTAAGCAATTTTAGACTTGTTTAATTCGTCTTGTCGAGACGCTAGATTCGACTGTAAACTCGCTAGATTCGACATCCGTTTGACCTTTTAAATGCCTCCAAAAATCCTCCAAGAGTAGTTTAATGATTTGATTCGAGCTTGATTTGACACAGATTGAACTGACTTTCATATCATTAGGTCCGTCTCATCGAGTCGATCAGTTTGACTATAAGTTTGTCAAAATCGGACCTCCGGATTACCCTTAATCGAAGTTTGAATGTTTCTTGTTCAAAAAATTACATCGAGATTCATGTCAGATGATGAAAATTTATTGGAGGTGCATCAGTTGACCCCATATTTTTGGGCAAATTTAATTTTTTGTCATAAAATATCTAAATTAGGAACCTTTTCATTTTTGTTGGTCAAAAAAAATTTAGATAGATATATATATATATATATATATATNCATCGAAATTCATGTCAGATGATGAAAATTTATTGGAGGTGCATCAGTTGACCCCATATTTTTTGGCAAATTTAATTTTTTGTCATAAAATATCTAGATTAGTAACTTTTTCATTTTTGTTGGTAAAAAAAAATTTAGATATATATATATNTTTGAAAGTGGTGGTTGTTCAAATCCCACCAAAAATAAAAATACAAAAAAATTTTTACCAGGCCAAAACCTGACCCGTGGGAACTAGAAATCGAAACACCAGATGACACGTGACCCTTCGGGCTGAGCGAGACCCGACGGGCCGGGAGCCAAGAAGCTGAAGCGGGCTAGAGAGAGTGGGAAAACGAAGCGGGTCACGGAGAGCCCAAGCAACAGGAATTAATTAATTAAATTGAATGTTTGGAGAGGAATTGTGGGCCAGCCAAGCATTAAAACTTTGGAGAAGAATCGTGGGCCAGCCAACCTGCTGAAAAGAATCGGAAGCATTAAAAGTTTGGAGAGTTTAAAAGAGTCGAGCCAGCTCAAGTAGCAAAATTTAAATAATGTGAAGAGTTTTTTTATTAATTTATTTTTTATTTATCTATTTTTTTAACGATTTTAATTAATTTCAACCATAAAGGTAAAATTTGAAAGGTCAAAAAATTAAAATAATATGAAATGAAAAGTTATTATTATTATCATTATTAATATGCATTTAATGATATATCTCATATCATGCATNTAACCATAAAGGTAGAATTTGAAAGGTCAAAAAACTAAAGTAATATGAAATGAAAAGTTATTATTATTATCATTATTAATATGCATTTAATGATATATCTCATATCATGCCTATAAATAGATGTATTAGATGTAGGAAAAAAATCACAAGTGATGAGGAGAAGAAAACTATCCGGCGTTGCGGAGAATAGTTGCGGCGGAGAGTTGCGGAGAAAAGTTACGGAAGAGAGTTGCGGAGCAGNATATAAATAGATGTATTAGATGTAGGAAAAAAATCACAAGTGATGAGGAGAAGAAAATTATCCGGCGTTGCGGAGAATAGTTGCGGCGGAGAGTTGCGGAGAAAAGTTACGGAAGAGAGTTGCGGAGCAGAGTTGCAGATACGGTGCAGAATTGCGGCGAAGAGTCGACAAAGTGTTGCAGTGGAGATTGTGGCAAAGAGTTGCAGTACATAATTGCAGCGAAGAGTTGCGGCAAAGTGTTGCGGTGAGAGTTGCGGCAAAGTGTTGCGGTGAAGCATTGCAGTGAAGAGTTGCGGCAAAGTGTTATGGTGAATCGTTGCGGTGAAGCGTTGCGGGAAAGTGTTGCGGCAAAACGTTGGGGCGATACAATGTGTTCCAGCGGTGTGTGGCGGCGACACGTTGAAGCGGTGCATCGCAGCGACGCGTTGCAGCATCGTGTTGTGGTGATGTGTCGCAGCGACGAGTTGCAACGGTGCGTCGCGACAAGGCGTCGGGGNGGCGAAGCGGAGCGATACGGTGCAGAATTGCGGCGAAGAGTCGACAAAGTGTTGCAGTGGAGATTGTAGCAAAGAGTTGCGGTACATAATTGCTGCGAAGAGTTGCAGTGAGAGTTGCGGCAAAGTGTTGCGGTGAGAGTTGCGGCAAAGTGTTGCGGTGAAGCATTGCAGTGAAGAGTTGCGGCAAAGTGTTATTGTGAATCGTTGCGGGAAAGTGTTGCGGCAAAGCGTTGGGGCGATATAATGTGTTCCAGCGGTGTGTTGCGGCGACACGTTGAAGTGGTGCATCGCAGCGACGGGTTGCAGCATCGTGTTGTGGTGATGTGTCGCAGCGACGAGTTGCAACGGTGCGTCGCGACAAGGCGTCGGGGCGATGCGATGTGTTGTAGCAGTGTGTCGCGTCGATGCGTTGCGGAGATGCAACGAGTGGTGGTGAAGCATCGCGGATTGTGTACTCGATATTGAGGTGTGGTAAAAATGATTCACCAAAGAAGGGTTCACGAGTTTTTTTTTTTTAATTGTCACAGTGGATATCTAATGTCATTTAGAAATTCTAGTATGTAACAAGGTATCATGTGNAATTGTCACAGTGGATATCTAATGTCATTTAGAAATTCTAGTATGTAACAAGGTATCATGTGGATAATATGCCAGCGACCATTAACTTTTCCTAAGCTATGCATCAGAGTGTTACACGAAGATGTTAACCTGCACAAGATGACCCAATGAAAGTCCACCGATGACTTATTAACCCATCTGAGATTGTTTGTCAGAGCATTGCTCACTTACGAACCTGTGTGGAAGGGGTCAGGTGTAGCCCACCAAGGACTGTTAACCTATCCAGGATTGTTTATCGGAGAAAAAACTCGACGATGTTAACCCATATGGAAGAGGTTAGATCAAATCCCCATGGGATTGATCATGCTCTGACTAAGATACAACCGAAGTTATGTATTTCTCGGGTCGAAAACATGAAGTGACTCGATGATGAGCCATTATACTTTCTAAGGATATCCTTTATGTATAGGAAAGTAAGTGAAAAATATTTAAGATACATTGATTATGCATGAGTTACGATGTAATAATATATGTGGATTGCACACTGGGGTGTTACTGGTAGTACTTGTGAAGATTTTCTGCATTCCAAGTCTGAGGCAAGATTTTCCCATTTGAACCCTTGAGCTTAAAGGTTCCACGCTTTATCATGACAACCACGATAGATGGGCCTTCCATAGAGCTGATAGTTTGTTGTGTTGGGGACCATGACCGGCGGCTTCAATACTATGCAAGACTAGGTCATCGACGGAGATAGGTCGAGGCTTGACTCTCCGATTGAAGTGGCGAGCAACTCTTTGACGGTAGGAAGCAGCTCTTAGATGGGCCACATCGCGTGTTTCTGGGAGGAGATCCAAATGTTTTTGGAGTTTTTCCTCGTTGTTATCTGAGTCAAAAGTCTTAACTCGTGGGTTCAGAACTCCGATATCAACTGGGATAATAGCCTCAGTGCCGAAACACAAGTTATATGGAGTTTCCCCCGTTGGAGATTGCGCGGTTGTGCGATAGGCCCAAAGGACGTTGTGCAGCTCTTCTATTCATTGCCCCCAACCTTCTCAAGTCGAGTTTTCAATCCTTGGAGCACAGTACGATTCGTCACCTTTGTTTGTCCATTTGTTTGGGGATGTGTCATAGAAAGCACCAACTGAATGTGAAGATCCTTGCATAATGATGTGAAAAACCTTCCAGTGAATTGAGTCCCATTATCAGTGATAATCTTCGCAGGAAACCCAAAGCAACAGATGATGTTTTTTCAGACAAAACTATTTTACATTTGCTACAATGATTTTGGCAGGAGGCTCTACTTCTACCCATTTAGTGAGGTAGTCGATAACTAAGACGATGAATTTTCGTTGTCCAGTAGCTATCGGAAATGACCCCATGATATCTACCCCCCATTGGGCGAAAGGCCAAGGACTTAGAAAAGATGTGAGTTCTACCGGCGATGCATGTGTAAGATTGGAGTGTAGTTGGCAATTCTTGTATTTTTTGCACAAACTCTAATACATCTTGCTTGATTATGGGCGAATAGAAGCCTTGCCTCATTATTTTAAGAGTAAGTGCCCTGCCACCAAGATGCTCCCCACATATTCCAGAATGAACTTCTCGTAGAGCATAATCAGCTTCAGATGGAGGAAGACACTTGAGATATGGACCTACAAATTCTTTCTTATACAGTTCATCCCCTATAAGAATGAAGTTGGCAGCCATGCGTCAAATGCAAATTGATGTAGTAGCATCATCTGGCAGTGTTCCGTCTCGTAGGAAGGAGGTGATAGGATCCATCCAAGTTGGCTCCCTTGGGTCATCTATAGATAGTATCTCCCATGGGCCATGATGCTAAGAAAATGTATCTCCTCAATATACCTTTTTTTATAAAGATATCCAGTTGTTGAAGTTGCAAGCTTGAAGAGGGTATCAGCTCGGGTGTTATGCTCCCGAAGTATATGAACGAGCTTACATGTTTCAATTTGGGTGAGAAGTGTTTTTACCAGACTGAGATACTGCACCAGTTGTGAGTTATGAGCTTCAAATTCTCCTTCTACTTGGGATGCAACGAGTTGAGAATCGGTGTAGATAATCATGTTTCGTACTTCACAGTTGATGGCAAGCTTTAATCCGGTGACAAATGCTTTATATTCAGCAACATTAGTGGTCGCTGGAAATTTCAAAGGAAGTCCATACTAAAAAATTTCTTTCTTTGGGGGGATGAGTATTATTCCTGCACCAACTCGTGAGTTTCCAGATGCTCCGTCTACATATAGTATCCACTGAGATGACCGTGGAAGAGAAGAGGGTGGTTCATCAGAGGTAGACAATGTACATTTTACTACAAAGTCGGTCAATACCTTTGATTTGATGTTTGGTCATGTTAAATAGAGGATGTCAAATTCTCTCAATTCTGCTGATCATTTAACTAATCTTCTGGATGTTTTTGGTCTTTGTAGGATAGCCTTCAAAGGAATTTGCATGTAAATGCCAATAGTGTGAGCCTGTAAGTACGGACGAAGTCTCCTTGCTGAGAATATTGGGGCTAGTGCAGTCTTGTCTGTCATCAGATAACGACTTTCTGTATCAGAGAGAACTTTACTGACGTAATATACTGGTTTCTCAATTGTGTTTTCTATTCTGACAAGGATAGAGCTTATTGCATGAGGTGAAATAACCAAAAAGATATATAACATCTCCCCTTGGATGGTTTTTGAGAGAAAGGGCAGTGAAGCCAGATATGCCTTAAGTTGCTCGAAAGCGATCTGACAGTCATCTGTCCATTGAAAATCAGTGTTCTGAGCTCCTCTTAGTATTTTGAAGAATGACATATACTTATCTCCAGAATGAGCTAAGAATCGGGATAGGGCGGTTATACGACCATTCAATCGTTGCACCTCCTTGATGTTCCTTGGAGGCACCATCTCTCTAAACACCTTAATTTTTTTTGGGTTTGCTTCAATCCCACGACGGATAAACATGAATCCCAGAAATTTCCCTGATGTGACCCCGAAATCACATTTAGTCGGGTTAAGTCGTAAATCATACTGACGAAGGAGTTAGAAACACTCCTCTAGATGAGAAATGTGTTGGGATGTTTCCAGGCTTTTTTCTAACATTTCATCAACATAAACCTCCATTGTATGCCCAAGAAGCTCTTTAAAGACCTTGTTCATGAGTCGTTGATAAGTTGCACCAACATTTTTTAACCCGAATGACATAACTTGATAACAATATAAGCCCTTATCTGTTTAAAAAGAGGTGGCCTCCTCGTCCATTGGTTCATCTTTATTTGATTGTATCCCGAGTATGCATCCATAAAGCTTAGCATCTGATGTCCAAACATGACATAAACGAGTTGATCTATGCGCGAGAGGGAAAAACTATCCTTCGGGCAAGCTTTATTGAGGTCTGTATAATCTACACACATTCTCCATGAACCATTAGTTTTTTTCACCATGACGACATTGGTCAGCCATGCAGGATGGTGTACTTCCCGTACAAACTTTGCTTCGAGAAGCTTGTTGACTTCTTGTTGAATAGCTTGTAAACGATATGAGGCAAAATTACGCTTCTTCTGGACGACCGATTTAAAGGTTTGATCTATCTTTAAAGAGTACATGATTATTTCAGGGTCAATTCCAGACATGTCGGCCGGAGTCCATGCAAAAATGTCTTGGTTCCTTTGGAGAAGATCTACATACTCTGAACTTTGCTCATCAGAGAGTAGGGAACTAAGCTACACTATTCTCGAGGGATGCTCGTCAGAGAGTGAGCTTTGAACCAAGTCTTCCACGGGAGAAGCCCGTTGAGATACATCTTCATCTCGAAGATCAAAGTTCTCAATGCTAAGTGTCATTGACAGACGTGGCTTAGTTTGTCTGAGGTAACATGATTATGTTATCTATTGATCACCTCGCACGACGTTGATCCCTGTTGGGATTGGAAACTTGATCTTCAAGTGTGTTACAGAAGTCACGACACCAAAGATTGATCGCAGTGATCTCTCGAAGATGACATTATATGTCGATTCTGATTTGAAAACAATGAACTGAACTGAGTGGGTCATCTGTCGAGAAAAATCTCTCAATACAACATGGAGATTTATTATTCCCTTGACCCTCACTGGTCGATTATCAAAACCATATAATGATCCAGATGCATGTTAAAGTCTTTACCTTGTTAATCTCAAAATGAGGAAAGTTGAATAGAACAAGACATCGATAGAGCTCCCATTGTTGATCAAGATCCTCTTTACGTTATAGCAGGGCTCACCAATTCCTGTGCTAATGACGAGAGGATCTTGGTTGGGGAATTGAACTCTTTCCAAATCTGAATCATCAAAAGTTATAGGCTTGAGGCGCAATTTATTCTGCATTGGTTCACCAGGTACATTGACAAGGACTTGATCAATCAACGATGGGCCTCCAACAATTGTTTGAATTTCTCCTATGACTGGGTGACCCCATGTTGCTGCCTTGGTGTATGTTGCCCCCCAGTAGGAGCATTATCGATACCAACTGGCTTGTTTTGTACGAATCGACCAAGATATCTCTATTTAATCAACCTTTCAATCTCTTCCTTGAGCTGCTTACACGCTTCAGTGGAGTGGCCACGACTTTGATGAAAATGACAATATTATTCTTGATTCCCTAAGTTAGGTTTTAGGGCGTGAGGCCACTTAACGACTTGCTCATCTTTGATAGCCATTAAGACGTTAGCACGTTATGTGTTGAGTGGTGTATACTCTTTCTTGGGTAGATATTCAGTGCGTTGGCCTGCAGGTTGAGGAAGGATGTCGCGATTCCTTTGTTGTTCAGACTTTTTCCATTGCAAATATTGATTATTATCTCCAGTGTTACCTTTGCGCTTTCCCCCAAATTTCTAAAATTGTTCCTTATGTGCACTGATGGCCTCGTCTGCAGTGATTTGGGCCTCAAAACGGTGGACAAGGTCGACATAAGAACAAACTATCTCCCGCATTAGGGATGAGTAGAAGGGTTCTGGGCGAAGCTCCCCAAGGAAAACCCCCTAAGTAACTCTGGATCTACTCCTGGAATTTGACGGGCTTCAGCAGAAAACCTGCGGAAGTAGTCTTTGAGTGACTCTCCTTCACTTTGATGAATTCCCGGGAGATGGGATGAATCCTTGATGATCCTTCGATTTGCGATGAATCGCTCCACAAACAGTTTTGCAAGCTCGTTAAAGGTGTTTATAGTGCCCCCAACAGAGAGTAGAACCAAGCTTGAGCTTGTCCTTTCAGTGTAGCTGGAAACACTTGACACATAAGCACATCAGAGGCACGTTGAATGTGCATGATAGTTCGATAATGATCAATATGATAGTTCATATGTATCGATGCTCGGAAGCTTAAAACCTGTTGGGATGGGGTGTTGGAGGACCGCATCCGCTAAGGGAGAAGATTCATGGATGTTACGGTGAGGGTAGAAGTGACCCTTTTNTAATTATGGATCGTACATCATGCCGTTCACAATGAAAGACAAAAAAAAAAGAAGATTTCCGATATTTTAGAAGGATTACAGTTCATGCTTGTGCTTTGCTAAATAAATAGTGTTAATTGTTTATGCTGAAGAAATGAAATGCTATATATTTTTTTTAATTTGGTTTCTCTAAAATATAGATTTATTTGATCGGTATTGAGGGATATCATTACGTGAATGTCCTATTTTACCTAATGAGAATTTACATACACATATCACACATTCTAATGTATTTACATAACATCTAAAGTTTGATATTTACATTTATATCACTTTGGTGCAATAAACCTACCTAAAAGT
>JXCR01026268.1:4503-17069 GCA_002079205.1 Phalaenopsis hybrid cultivar
CCTGGTTGACACGCCTAGGATGTCTACTCAGATTGTTTGACTGCTGCCCCCTAGGTGTCTTCTCTTTCAACCTATCTATATCCTCTCATGCAATGTTTCCAATTCAGCCCTCATCATTTGCCCTATCTCCCCCATGAATGCTTGTAATTGTATGATTGGCCCGTTGTTGAACCTACTCAGTTTACTTTTCTTCGTGGTTTAGCGACATGCTTAGTATGCAAAACAAGGTTAGGAAGCTCACAAGTTCTCCCTCATGTGTTTCAATCAAGAATGAATTNGATGCTTGTAATTGTATGTTTGGATTGGCCCATTGTTGAACCTACTCAGTTTACTTTTCTTCGTGGTTGAGCGACATGCTTAGCATGCAAAACAAGGTTAGGAAGCTCACAAGTTCTCCCTCATGTGTTTCAATCAAGAATGATTTCACTCACACTCGTGTTTTTACTCAATTTGTGTCCTTTTTTATTCTTAATCAGACTTAAGGAACAAAGAAGAACCAAGCAACAATTCAAGTTGAGAATTCAACCAACAAATAACAAGATTCAAGATTCAAGATTCAAGANATTCACTCACACTCGTGTTTTCACTCAATTTGTGTCCTTTTTGATTCTTAATCAGACTTAAGGAACAAAGAAGAACCAAGCAACAATTCAAGTTGAGAATTCAACCAACAAATAACAAGATTCAAGATTCAAGATTCAAGAAGAATCCTCAAGAAACAGATGAAGGCAGCAACAATATCAAACAATTATTCAAAAATGAAGAATGCTAGGTCGCAAATGAATGTAGAATAAAAAGCTGCAAATCTGAAGTTATGCTTTTTTTTTTCTTCCTTCCTTTTTTTTTCTGTTTTTTTTCCTTCTTTTTTGAAGATAAGTTGTTATTTTATTAGTCAAACAAATTGTACAAAATGATTCAATANACAAATGAATGTATAATAAAAAGCCGCAAATCTGAAGTTATGTTTTTTTTTTTCTTCCTTTCTTTTTTTTTCTTTTTTTTTTCCTTCTTTTTTGAAGATAAGTTGTTATTTTATTAGTCAAACAAATTGTACAAAATGATTCAATAAGAAAAAACTTATGGCAAGAAAAAAAAAAGAAATCAATTCGACAAACCGAAGAAGAATGTGGAAAACTGAGACAATCAAGAAACAAGATTTAACCAAGAAAAGACAATAAAATTAAAATTCAGATTTTTTTTGCTTTAATGTTTTTAGATATCAAATAAAAAAAGGATAATCAAATTTGCATTTGAGCCAAAATTCTGATATCAAATGATATGAATCTCGCCTACAAGGCGAAGAAAACCAACACCATGTTTGGAATTGAATCACAAAATCGACAAGAAACAAGTTTGTTGAGACTTGGCTTGTTACTTATTAAGATAAGAACGAAGCACGACAAATAAGAAGACTCCACACCTAGAATCTCAAGAGCACTCAAGAATTCAAGATGATAAGTCAGTTGCTTGAATGTTACCATAATTAATTTGCTAAGTTCAAATAGTTCTCTCGAGAAAATAAGAGGAGCACAAAAAAAAAAAAACCCTTATAAATTCTTGAATGTTTTGAAATTTCATTAAACTCCAAAATAATCCGAAACTTNAATCTCTCGAGAAAATAAGAGGAGCACAAAAAAAAAAAAAAACCCTTATAAATTCTTGAATGTTTTGAAATTTCATTAAACTCCAAAATAATCCGAAACTTTTACAATATAAAGGGTTCATATTTCAGCCTTAGCACATGCTAAACAAAACCAAAAATATCGTAAATACAGTAGGGCAATGGTAACGGCTTGCCCTTAATGATATGAGGCCCACATATCGCTCCAAAAATAGGCACACTTCCCGAAGTAATCAATTTAACATGTTGATCTTTAAGAATTGATAAAAAAACTATCCACTCAAGGAAACCCTTCCAAAACCTTAATCTTGTTGACTAGGCACCCTTGGGTTTATTTTAGACATTTGTCGGGCCTCCATGTGTAATTCACTTCACCAATTTGTTGGGCTAACCTCTTTAAAGCTTATTTGAATTGTTTGGCTCTAAGTCTTGTGATCACTTGGAAGAGAAAGGATCGCATGAATTCCCATCATGCTTGAGTGTAGCTCCATTTGCATCAATATATTATATGAGGGTCTACATTGGGCATTTTGATATACACTCCCAGTACTCATATACTTTTTTAGTTTATACCTTGCGCCAATAATACTTGCTTTGATGCCAACTTGATTCTTTGATATCTTTTATTATGAAAAAGTTCGAAATAATAAGCTATATATAACATATAAAAAGATTTAAGATTTTTTATGGAGCTTCCTTAATGACTATTCAATCAATTAAAAGATATTTTGAGCATTGTTTAATAGTGTACGAATTTTGTCCTTGATTTGGTTTCTTCCTCACCGTGGACAGCTAGTTGACTTCTTTTTTTATTTTATTATTATTATTATTTTTTTTTGAACTCATCGGCCCTGAAAAGTAATTCTTACTTTTTTTATCTTTGTTCATTCCTGAAACAACAAACAGGTGGTCATTTTTTGCCTTTGTTTTGCTTCGGGAGAATAATCTGGTTCTTATTTCTATCTCAGTTATGCTCGGGGATAATAAACTATGGTTGTTTTTCCTTTACTGCAGATTTCACTAGCCCATTGACAACGGTAGAACTCCGTTGCAGTGGCAACAAAGGTTGGCCTTTATGCACGTGATGAAGAACTAGGAGCGTGGATGAGGGAGAGGAGAGTTTTTTTGGGAGAATTAGAATTACCGTCTATTGCAGGAAATAGCATTTATAGGTAAAAGAATAGTAAGAATTAATTCGAATATGACCTGTAGAAAAATCTTATATCTTAAAGTGTTGAAAGAATGATGACTGTAGATAAAGTGAAAATTTCAAGGATCGAGAAAGTTGATGACACAGATTTTGGTTCCCGCTCCCGTTCTAGAATTGTCACACCTCCCATTTCCGCGAACAGAGAATCTGTTTCCGCCTTTCTCTGTCGCGAAGTGAAGCTTCCATTCGCTCCTTGCTAGTTCACATTAAAATGAGCGGCTCTCCTTCAGATTTTTTTTACGACACGGCCTTTTTGGTGTTTTTCTTCGAGTTTCCTTGGGATAGATGAACAGAAGTGCAAGCAGTAGTTCTTTGCAGCAGAAGGAAGAAGAAGATTGTTCTTTCTTCTTCTTCTTGGTGGCTTGTGGCAGAAGAAAAATTGAGTTTATTTCTCTTGTAACTTTATCTTCTTCGGTGTATCTCGGTGCAGAGAGAAAAAAAGCGAGAGCAAAGAAGTGAGAGATCCCTCTTGTAAGTCGAGACGATCAACTAGTGTATATTCCTCAAATAGTAAAATCCTATGCAACTTCGTGGCGTAAGCAATTTGCCGAACCACGTAAATCTGTCTGTTCTGCTGTGTTACTGTTTTCTAATGTGAATTTTCTCGTTTTCATAAAAAATTGTTCTTCTATTTTATTTTGATATACCACAACAACTGGTATTAGAGTCATGTTTCGAATTTGAGGAAGAATGATGACTGCAGATGAAATGAAGGTTTCAGGGATCGAGAAATTTGATGACACAGATTTTGGTTCTCGCTCCCGCTCCAGCTTCTGTTCGCGAATCGTCGCACCTCCCACTTCCGTGAACAGAGAAACTCTTTCCGCCTTTCTCTGCCGCAAAGCGAAGCATCCCTTCGCTCCCTGTTGTTTCACTATAAAAGGAGCGGCTCTTCTTCAGATTTAGTTTACGACACAACCTTTTTGATTGTTCTCCCTTCTTCTTCTTGGTGGCTTGTGATTGAAGAAAAATTGATTTTATTTCTCTTGTAAGTTTATCTTCTTATGTGTGTCTCGGTGTAGAGAGAGAAGAAGAGAGAGTAAGGAAGTGAGAGATCTCTCTTGTAAGTTCAGACAATCGACTAGTGTATATTCCTCAAGTAGTAAAATTCTCTGCAACTTTGTGGGCGTAAGCAATTTGCCGAATCACGTAAATCTGTGTGTTCCGCTGTGTTACTGTTTTTAGAAGTGAGAGATTCCTTTTGTAAGTCGAGACGATCGACTAGTGTATATTCTTCAAATAGTAAAATCATCTGCAACTTCGTGGACATAAGCAATTTGCCGAATCACTTAAAGCTGTTTGTTCCACTGTGTTACTGTTTTATGATGTGAATTTTCTCGTTTTATTTTTTTCGCTTTCATAAATAATTGTTATATTTTATTTCGATATACCACAATAACTGGTATCAGAGTCGTGTTTCAAATCTAAGGAAGAATGATGACTGCAGATGAAGTAAAGATTTCAGAGATCAAGAAATTTGATGATAAATTTTTTTATTGGAGGATGCAGATGAGGACTACCTCTATAAGAAGAAACTTCATCTTCCGTTATTGGGGAAAATGCCTGAAATGATGGATTAAGCTGAAAGGAATTTGTTTGATCAACAAGTTTTGGGGGTTATTCGATTGACCCTATTGAGATCTGTTGCACATAACATCATCAAAGAGAGGTCGACTGCAGATCTCATGACAACCTTATCATGTATGTATGAAAAAATCATTGACGAATAACAACGTATACTTGATGAAAAAGTTATTCAACTTGAAGATGGTGGAAGGTGTTCTGTTGCTCACCACCTGAATCATTTCAATACTATCACAAATCAATTGTCGTCTCTTGAAATTGATTTTGATGATGAGATACGTGTGCTGATATTGTTGGCATCATTTTCAAATATTTAGGAAGTCATGAGGATCACGGTTAACACTTTTGCAGGTAAATCTAAACTGAAATGTGATGATATTCGTGATTTGATTTTGACTGAGGAGGTGTGCAGGAAAGATACTGGCGAGATCTCAGGTTGAAGTTCGACACTGAATGTTGATTTTAGAGGGAGATGGTAGAACATGAACTCAAATAGAGGGAGATCAAAATCAAAGTTTGGTCAGCAGACAACCTGCTGGAATTGTGGCAAGACTCGCTAGAGGAACTGCAAGAATCTCAAGAATATGAAGAATAATATCACAAATGTGGTATCTGAAGAAGTACATGATGCACTATTGCTGACAGTTCATAGTTTTGTTGATGATGGAAGTGAAAATGAGAGTGAGTCCGGGGTACTTATTCCTATTGTTCCACAGACAGATGATGAAGAACCACAGAGCTATGAAAAAATCTTGTAAGATGAAAGTTTGAGCAAGTGAGAGCTTGCAGAACTTCCACTAGAGAAGAAGACTTTACATAACAAGTGGGTGTACCGGGTGAAGACTGAGCATGATGGCAGTAAGAGGTACAAGGCTAGACTTGTTGGAAAAGACTTTCAGCAGATGCAGGATATTGCCCATGCAGTGAGAGTTCTAAGCAGATAAAAGAGTAACCTAAGAAATAACTTGGAGGTGCAAAACTATGTGGACCCTATTGATATGCTGACTAAGGGTGTTACTCTTGAGAAACTTCAGTTGTGCACAACTTCAGTTGATCTTCTGTTGTGAAGAGGATTTGAGTTGCAGAGGTGGAGGATTTATATTTGAAGAAAAATGTGACGCCGCTAGTGGAGAATATCAGTTTGAGGAAGAAAGCATTGTGGTCTGTGTACCGGTCTCCAAGTGGGAGATTTGTTGTTTGGAGCCTGGTTCAAATAACGCCCAACCCGTCTCCCGCTCCCGCTCTGTTATGACCACGGTCCCGCTCCCGCTCCCGTTCGCGAATCGTCGGGCCTTCCATTTTCGCTAACAGAGAAATTGCTCCCTCCTTCTTCTGTCGCAAAACGAAGCATCCCTTCTCCCCTGCTGTTTCACAATAAAAGGAGCGGCTCTCCTTCATATTTAGTTTACGAAACGACCTTTTTGGTGTTCTTTTTTGGGCTTCATCGGGATAGAGGAAGAGAAGTGCATGCAGTAGTTCCTTACAGCAAAAGGAAGAAGTAAAAAGAAGATTATTTTCCTTTGGCTTCTTCTTGGTGAATTGTGACAGAAAAGAAATTGAGTTTATTTTTCTTGTAAGTTTATCTTCTTCGGTGTGTCTCGGTGTAGAGAGAGAAGAGAGAGCAAAGAAGTGAGAGATCCCTCTTGTAAATCGATACGATCGACTAGTGTATATTACTTAAGTAATAAAATCCTCTGCAACTTCGTGGACGTAGGCAATTTGCCAAACCACGTAAATCTGTGTGTTCCGTTGTGTTATTATTTTTTCGTGTGAATTTTCTCGTTCTATTTTTTCGCTTTCATAAAAAAATTGTTCTTTTATTTTATTTCGATATTTCACAACAACAATATTGAGAATGCTATACTAGATGTGAGATAAACTTTTAACGGATTTTGACAATGGCGACATTTACATCATAACACACAATTCTTATGTATTTACATATCGCGCACCTAAACTTTCATATTTACTCAAATCTTTAATATCACATAAAAAATTGTATTATTAGCACATTTAAAAAGTGAAATCCGCTTTTTCATGCATAGTTTTAAAGCATCAGAGTGATATGTATGTAAATATGGAAATTTTGGTGTGAGATGTAAATAAGTAAGAATTTTGTGATTCCCTTTGAGAAATCAGTTTTAGAGTGTTCAGAAGTTGCATATACTAAAGATATCATTAGAAAATAGATTGTTGTTGTTTGAGCATTTAAGTGAAGTGCTAAAGTTGTATCACTTAGGAAGGAAACAATATTAATGCGGAACAATTGAAAGAAAAAGAATTTGCCTAAGTTAGCATAGCTAGAAGAAGTTGGATTTATGCAAATTAGGGTTAACACCACTGCATGCAAGCGAAGGATTCACAAAAACTTCAAATTGTTAATATGGGGATGATGATGATTATGATGGTCATAATGATGATGATTATGTTTTGATTGCGAACGTTTTCAGCCTCTCTTATAATAATTTTTATATAGATATGCATAATTTTGTGGTTCTAACAGTATTTAATCTTTATCTGAAGGATGAAAACTGTCTTTCACCACATGTTATTATTATGTTTTTCTTTTGCCCGCCCTTATTCTAGATTTGAAGACTATTGTTTTTCCCAGATTGTGCTATGTTTTATTTGAACTGTTTTTCTGGTACTTAAGAGACTTCTAGTTTAATTATTGTCGTTGATTAGCATATGCTATGGTCATCTGACAAATTGGGATTCAACTTCTCTTAATTTTTTCAGTGACCTTTTTTTCTTTTTATTTAATTTTTTTTTGTTTGAGACCACTTTTGTGATCACTAGGTGTGAATCTTTGACTTATGCAAGGATTAGGAATGTTCCTTTTCCATTTTATGACAGGCTAAATATGATATTTGAAAAGAGATGAATATCATGTATTGTCCTAATGAGCATGCGGAGCAGTGTAAACGAGTCAAGCCGAGCTCGAGTCATCCCACCCCTAATTGAGTTTGAGTTTGAGTTCAGGCTTAATTTTTTGAGATTGAGTTAAATCAATTGTTTACTATGAAAGAGAAAAATGATTATAATTTAATTAATTTTTTAATAAAATTATAAAAGAATGGAAAGTTAAAAAAATAGTAATAAATACTTGATTTTAGAAAGTGAGATATATTTTAGGGGCTTTACATACATAGCACCAAAAAATTACATATTTATCTTTCTCACGCCAAAACTTTTATAATTACAAACATCATATGAAAAGTAGCACTCATTATCACATTTTAATAGTCAAATTCATCTTTTCATCCATAGATAAAGTGCCGTGTGTGTAAAAAATGAAACTTTGAGTGTGAGATAGGTAACTCCATAGAAATTGGTGCTATGTATGTAATTTTTCCTATATTTTATCAACTTAATACTTAAATTATTATAATTTTGATATACTATAAGTATATTTATATCCATTTCTTTTAAGCAAACTAGTTAGTGAGGTAACGAGTCAAGTTAAGGTTGGTTTAATTATCGAGCTTGGCTCACGAGCCATTTATCGAGTCAAGCCTGAGTTGGATCATGATTTGACTTGATTAACTTACACTCCTACTCGTACATTTTGGCTCACGATTTGGCTTGGTTCACTTACACTCTTAGTCATATGTTTGTAGGATATCTCTACCTCAATGTTATGTGTCAACCATCTGTGTTGTGTTTTCATTTACAAATTTAACTAAATCTCTTCCAATTTGCTTCTATCTAATATGCCTTCTCTATTTTTATTCTGTTAGTAAGTTTAAATCTAGGAGCTAGAATGCTTACATATGAACCCAGCATTTTTTTACATTCAGGAGAAATGGCTCTTCTCGTCGAAGGTCTGGGCGTTGGTGCAGATACTTCGATCGAGGAGTACATCATAGGCCCTGCTAATGAGATCAGCGATGAACAAGAACAGAACGGTGACAAGGAACAAATCACCCTCTACGGGCCTGAAGAAGGTGTTTCATGGGTTGCTCGCCCCATAAAGGGGCAGAGCATCCTCGGCAGCGCCCTCGGTGCTGTTTCTCGCCATGGAAGCAGCTTGGAAAGACCAAGTAACATTCCTCTTATGGATCCTCTCGTCACCCTCTTTGGTAGCGTCCACGAAAAACTCCCGGTCACTGAGATGGGCAGCATGAGAAGCACATTATTTCCTAACTTCGGCAGCATGTTTAGTGTTGCGGGGCCGAAAACCGATCAGTGGGATGAAGAAACTGGCCATAGAGAGGGTGGTGACTATGTCTCGGATGCATCGGGAAGTGACGGTGAAGACAATTTACAGAGTCCGCTGCTTTCTCGTCAGGCAACAGAGATGGAAGCGAAGGACAATGTAACTCCGCACGCTGCTCCGGAAAGCGCGGAGGCCGTCGGAAGTATGGGGATTGGTGGAGGATGGCAACTGGCGTGGAAATGGACGGAACGAGAGGGGCGGGATGGGATTAAGGAAGGAGGGTTTAAAAGGATCTATCTGCACCAAGAGGGTGTGCCGGGCTCAAAGAGGGGTTCGCTTGTTCAAGTTCCAGGGCAAGAAGTGGGAGAAGAGAATGAGTTTATCCAAGCTGCTGCATTGGTGAGTCAGCCCGCGCTTTACTCGAAGGAGCTGGTGGACCAGCACCCGGTTGGGCCGGCAATGGTGCATCCATTGGAAGCTGTTGCTGAAGGTTCTGTGTGGGCAGATCTTCTTGAACCAGGTGTCAAACAGGCACTGATTGTTGGCGTTGGTATTCAGCTTCTGCAACAGGTGATACTTTTCTTTGTTTGTCATGAACATTTTTTTCGTTCATGACCTTATAATTTGGAAAAAAACAGATAATTAAGCTCTAGTGATGAGAAAAAGTGTAGATGGTATTCTAGTGTAATTGAAGATGCCAATCTTGGAGTACTAACCAGTATTAGAGGCAGCTCTGGACTAATAAAAAAAGAGTTCACAATTATTTTAGGCTATATAAATAATATCCATAAACTTGCATCATTTTGTTGAGTTGAGCCATGCAATTTAAAAAAAAATTTTCAACATGTGACAGTAGAATGAATAACCTGCCTGTTATATTATTTTTGAGAAAATTATCAAAAAGGACCCCTGAATCTATTTAGAGGACCATTTTAGTCCCAGAGTTTGAAGGAATGTCAAATTAGTCCCCAAATGTTTTTCACGAGGGCTAAAGTAGTCCAGCATGGGGATTATTTCAACCCATATTAAAAGAGTCGGAGGACTAATTTGACATTTTGATAAATTCTGGGACTAAAATGACCCCATGTAACAGTCAGGGTCTTTTTTTATCACTTCACTATTTTTGTATTTCAATTATGAAATTCTCTATTTTCTGCAGTTCTCTGGCATAAACGGTGTCCTGTATTACACGCCTCAAATTCTCGAGCAAGCAGGCGTTGCAGTGCTCCTTAAAAACCTCGGGCTTAGTTCCGATTCATCGTCCATCCTCATCAGTTCTCTCACTACTCTGTTGATGCTCCCTTCTATAGGTGTTGCCATGAGACTGATGGATATATCTGGGAGAAGGTTTTATCTTCCTTCCCTCTTCAACTTATTATGCTTCTGTTTTGCATTGTTTACCCGCAACCCACAAATATTGCCTAAAGCCTAGTTTGGTTGGTTGAAGTTAGAACACTCGTTTTGATGCACAATGTGCTTGATCATCAACCACCAGATTAATCTGCATTTTATATTATTGGGGCATTTACATACATACCACACAATTTTTACATATTTACATAACACCCAAACTTTAAAATTTATATGCATTGCACTCAAATATTTAATATCACGTAGACAATACCACTATCATCTACTNGAAAAGACTTTCAACAGATGCAGGATATTGCCCATGCAGTGAGAGTTCTAAGCAGATAAAAGAGTAACTTAAGAAATAACTTGGAGGTGCAAAACTATGTGGACCCTGTTGATATGCTGACTAAGGGTGTTACTCTTGAGAAACTTCAGTTGTGCACAACTTCAGTTGATCTTCTGTTGTGAAGACAGAGGATTTGAGTTGCAGAGGTGAAGGATTTATATTTGAAGAAAAATGTGACGCCGCTAGTGGAGAATATCAGTTTGAGGAAGAAAGCATTGTGGTCTGTGTACCGGTCTCCAAGTGAGAGATTTGTTGTTTGGAGCCTTGTTCAAATAACGCCCAACCCGTCTCTCGCTCCCGCTCCCGCTCCCGCTCCCGTTCGCGAATCGTCGCGCCTTCCATTTTCTCTAACAGAGAAACTGCTCCCGCCTTCTTCTGCCGCAAAACGAAGCATCCCTTCTCCCCTGCTGTTTCACAATAAAAGGAGCGGCTCTCCTTCATATTTAGTTTACGAAACGACCTTTTTGGTGTTCTTCTTTGGGCTTCATCGGGATAGAGGAAGAGAAGTGCATGCAGTAGTTCCTTGCAGCAAAAGGAAGAAGTAAAAAGAAGATTATTTTCCTTTGGCTTCTTCTTGGTGAATTGTGACAGAAAAGAAATTGGGTTTATTTTTCTTGTAAGTTTATCTTCTTTGGTGTGTCTCGGTGTAGAGAGAGAAGAGAGAACAAAGAAGTGAGGGATCTCTCTTGTAAATCGATATGATCGACTAGTGTATATTACTTAAGTAATAAAATCCTCTGCAACTTCGTGGATGTAGGCAATTTGCCAAACCACGTAAATCTGTGTGTTTCGTTGTGTTATTAATTTTGGTGTGAATTTTCTCGTTCTATTTTTTCGCTTTCATAAAAAATTGTTCTTTTATTTTATTTCGATATTTCACAACAACAATATTGAGAATGCTATACTAGATGTGAGATAAACTCTTAACGGATTTTGACAATGGCGACATTTACATCATAACACACAATTCTTATGTTTTTACATATCGCGCACCTAAACTTTCATATTTACTGACATAGCACTCAAATCTTTAATATCACATAAAAATTGTATTATTAGCACATTTAAAAAGTGAAATCCACTTTTTCATGCATAGTTTTAAAGCACCTGAGTGATATGTATGTAAATATGCAAATTTTGGTGTGAGATGTAAATAAGTAAGAATTTTGTGATTCCCTTTGAGAAATCAGTTTTAGAGTGTTCANTGGTTCGAGTAGTGATTCATGACTGATTTGACCTATGTTTTGGGTGCTATTGAAGGGCTGTTTAGCGGCCGAACCTCTGCAGTGTTTTAACAAACTTTTGGGCTGTTTGATGGCAGGATTTGAAAAGAATTTGTAAGGATTTGGAACCATTTTGCCACAGGATTTATGAAGGCAAGTTCATCCAATTCAGCCCAACTAGATAGATATACATATATATACCACATAATTCTTATACATTTACATATATAACACCTAAAAAAAAAAAAAAACTTTATCCATTTGCATAGCCTAAATGATTTGTATCACATAAGAAAGTCCACCAAGTTAATTTTTAAACAGCGAAATATACCAGTTCATGCATAGCTAGTGTGGATTTTCTGTAAAAGAAAATGTAATTTAGGTATTACATATGTGAATATATAAAAAAAACTGTGTGGTATGTGTGTGCATCCTTTTCCCCGTTCATTTTGCCCTAGATCCGTATTAAGCGAATCGTTGTAGAACATGAATGATTCATAGGACAAGTGCAATAATAAAAGCAAAAGGAAATAAAGCTTGTCAGAGGAGAAATGGTCACCAACTAGTTGAAGATTCCGGACGGGAGCAGAGGAGAAGGAGATGAGAGCTCCGCTGTTCTCTGCAAGATACAATCTCGTTACTACGTTGTCAATGGCCCGAGCTCCTGCGAAGGTTTCAGCAAAAAAAAAAAAAGAGGAAAAGGCGTGTGGGTGAGAAAGCAAATTGAGGGAGGGAGGCAAGGCTTCTTGGGTGAGCCAGTAAAAGAGGAGGCCGAGCGTTGCGAATGAATAGGAGCAGGGCCGAATGTCTGGCGAGGAAGAGAGAAGCGGCTTCTACTGCGTGAGGAAGAGGAAAGCAGATGTGAGAGTTTTGGTATGTGAGGGAGTCACAGAGGGAGGAACAGGATCGAGCTCTACGGCTTCGGTGCGGGATCCAGCGGAGACGGGATCCAGCGGCTTCAGTGCGGGATCGAGTGGAGACGGGATCGAGCGGCTTCAGTGGCGGGAGGCAGGATCGAGCGGCTTCGGCGTGGAGATGAGGAGAGCGGGCGAGCTTCCTGGTTGCAACGA
>JXCR01026287.1:0-14211 GCA_002079205.1 Phalaenopsis hybrid cultivar
ATATATATATATATATATATATATTTGTATATATACATACACATATATATATTTGTACTCGAGGGATGTCGATGACAAACGCACGCCGATGGTAGAGTAGAATGATATCTCATCCTACAACACCGGCGTGCCTTTGCCCCAAAACAAAACCGACCTACTTGTTACTTTGCTTGATCGTTTCACATATAATAAAAAACTATACATGAACACTTATGTATCAGACATAAGCACAGAAAGCCGAACCAAAAAACAAGGAAAGAAAAAAATAAAAATGGGGATGAGAGAGAGGAGAAACTGATCCACCCAAAAGATCGAAGGAAAAATGGTAGAACAATCCTCAAAGTCATATAAAAAAGACCTAAAAATAGAGCCCAAGATCCTCAAATAAATTCTAGAAGGATATCATTTTCTCACATTTATATAATTGGATCAACCGCAAAGGGGTATTCTTTCCAAATGACAATTTTATGAATTTCCAAACCCTTTTATGAATTCAATTTATATTAAATTCATGATTTCTCGAAATAAAGTTTCAAGAAATTTTCATATGTCACAAAGAGAGAGAAACTAATCCATGGCGAACAACTCTATAAATTTTCAAAAGCTATGCCAATATCAATTCAATTCAACTCCATCTTTAATCAAAAGCTCTTTTCTTTTTTTTTTATTTCATAAACATGAAATTATCCATATAAGTATCCATGACCAAGGTAATAGAAAGAGATAACCACCAACCCAATTTATTCCACCAAAAGATTACAATGTAATTAATGTTCATGCGTAAAGCCAACAGAAGAGGAGAGCTCACGGGTAAGGCAATAGGGATCACAACCAAGCTTAATTAACTCACAGGTAGGAGCCAAAAGAGAGGAGAACTTACGGGTAAAGCCAAAAGAAGAGGAGAGCTCACGGGTAAGGCAACAGGTATCACAAAGAAAACAAACTAGCCCCAAATCCAGCTCACGGCCAAGGACAACCAGAGGAAAGTTATAAAAGCAGTAAACACCAAATGAGGCTTATGACTAAGGTAGCAAACCAAAGCCTACTAAGCCTATAAAGCCACCAAGCCATCCTTATGGCAAAGACAACAAACCAAAACCATTAAGCTAGACTCACGACAAAGGCAGCAAACCAAAGCCCTCAACCCAACAAAGAGATCAAGTCATCTTCTCGGCAAAGACAACAGGCCAAAGTTACGATAAAATAGATCCATGAGTAGGGACAACAAGAGGAAGACCATAAAGGTCATAAACATCAAATACGACTCACATTAAGCATTCTCACATAGTGGTACATATAAGAATTTATGAATTTTGGGATGACAAACTTGATTACCCACAAAAATTTTAAAAGGAAGCGTTATATCTAGAATTTCCAGCCCAACCGAACCCAACACAAAGAGATAAGCAACATAACAGATGTTCTCAGAATAGCAAAACCGAGCTCTCCAGTAAACCGAGCTCCATCAGGGAATAGCAAAAGCATAACCAAATCTCATCAAGGGATATGAAGACTTTTCCAACATTTAAACGTATTTTAAAAGAGCTAAAACTGAACCCATTAAGGAACAAGAAAACAAGGCCGAGCCCCAGAAAGATGCTATAATTAAAACTGATCCCCAGTAAAAGGCAAGGATCCAAGACCGAGCCCCGACGAAGGGGTATAGTTAAAGCTGAGCTCCAACAAAAAACAAGCACCAAAAAACCGAACCCAAGAAAAGGGCAAACCCAGTCCAATATAAAGGGGCAAAACAAGTCAAGAAAGTAGTTCCAATAGTAAAAGATTTCAGCAAACATAAATCACCAAAAAGAACCCAAACCGAGCCCAAAGAAGGGGCAGAAACCGAGCAGCAAAGGGGTAAACCCAGCCCGACACAGGGGCAAAACTAAAAACACATCCATACAGGAAAACAGGGAAATACTTCCAGTCACTATTTAATCCAAAAGGAACTAGACTCAAGCCCAACATATGGCCAAAACAGATCCTCCTTGCAACATCAAAACCCAAAATTTACATTCAATATGTATGCTTCGAACAGGGACAGGCAACAGAAAGCAGAACAACATAAGTAGGATCTTAAACCATTATCCAAAGCATCGAAGCGAATTCCCGCATATAGATATAGAAATAACAGGATTATAAGAAAAAAAAGATTTACATGTAAGAATGCTCCTAAACATGCTTTCTATGTATCTTAAGCAGAAAAGAAAAGGAAACAACCAATAACATGCTGCATTCCATATTTTCATAGATTATTCATGCTTAAACCTCGAAACACACCCAAATCTTACTTTCTCATGAGATAGGAAGTATTTTCATGCCATCTGAAATAGTGCCAAATAGAGGAGAAAAGAAGAATACATTTTTAATGCAGATTTAAAGCAAAACACTAAAAATAAATTGAAAGAAACACCCCCACAGAAATCCTTCCTGAAAGCCTCGCGCAAATAACCCCCATGATTTCTAGCTCACGGCTCGACAAGCTCTAACCACGAAAGTATCGACCAACAGAGAGGGAGAAGAGCTTCCTTCGAACAACAAAACCAAAAGCAGTTTTCCCAACAGTAAAAAAAAAATCCAAGCCTCTTCTCTCAAAAACCTTCTCTTTTCTCTCTCAAAATTTTCAACAACCCAACGCAGTAGACTAGGAAATCATTTTATAGGCAGAGAAGAGAGGAGAAGGAGCCACCAACCACCGCTTCATGGCCGAATAGAACAAGAGGGACGAAATCAACACAATAAAGAGGGAGAGCGTACAACCTCGAGGAGAAGAAGCGTTGGCCAGCTCACCTCCTTGTGATAGGGGAAGCTCGAGGAGATGAGCCGCGAGCAAGAACAACAAGGAGAGTCGCGTGGATCCACCATGGATCTAGGGCAAACTGACGAGAAGGAGACGAGTCGCGGGATCGAGCCCTCTCAGATGGATCGAACGAGGGTTTAAGCGTGCAGGTGAAAACCTAAATGTTTAGGTTTAATATAATTATAATTTAAGGGTAAATTTTATAAAAAGTATTTAATATTTTGAAAAATAAAAATTTAATTTGTGTTTTATTCGTGCGTCGAAACATAACAAAATTGATATCATTTTTAAGTAATTCTGACGTTCCGGACGCGCTGGCGCGGTTCGTTTCGACGTCGGAGGTTATTTTGACGAATTCATCGATTTATGCGCAAATCTTCTTGTGTCAGAAATATGATAATATGAGTGTCGTTTTCTACTAAAATTGGCGTCCCAGACGTGTTGGTGCAGTCCATTTCGTCATCGGAGGTAGTCCGAAGAAGTTTGCATTTTCACCCATCCTTTGGGCTCAATTTAGATCTGATCTTGTGCAACTTAATGAATTATGTGCATTTGATGCGTGTATATAAAAATAAAGCCGTGAGTAGATTTTCCTAGGGCTTGGAGTCCTATTAGGAATTTTTCCCTTGAGTGTTTACACAATAACCCTTAACCGCTTGTCCATAAGACGATGGTCTTGAGACCATAAATGCCAAACATCACAGGAAAATAAGAAGTAGCTAGAATTTCTAAAAGGGTGTGTCTCAATTCTAGTTTTCTAAGATGATCAATAGAAACTCCTAGAGCTAGATCCTAGGCTCTAGGGAGAAGTAGGAAAGACCTCACAAAAATGAGGTCAACAGCTGTCTACACCAATAGCACGTCAAACTTGATCGTTGTCTATAGTCACTATATCATTATTCAATTTTTTGTACGTATAGAACCGCGCTCGATGGAGACAAATATGATATGTAGCACTTGTTTTTCAAATTCAACGCAAATCATATAACTACAAACTGTGAGAAAATCTAGATAATGATACATCTTTTTCTTTTTCAACTTCAGATAATCTTTCTTCCAATGATCAATCTCTAGGTAGAAAGTACACTGTTTTTTTCTAAGACTGCTCTCATGAGACTTGTCCCTCTTTTGAGAAGTTTCGCCAATACCACTCTTTGCCTAATTCTTCTTTTTCACATATCTGCCATGTTGAAGTCTAAGTGCCTCAATCGGCTCCATGTCTACGAACTCGTTATTCCTTTGACAAAACTTATGGTTCAACAATACCGTAGTCAGCTTGTCATAATTCACGACATCCATTTCATGAATGAGTGTCATCATTAAGTCTTTGTACTCATCCGGGAATAAATTAAATAGAATAAATGTCTTTTCTTCATTTCAAACATTCTAATATAAATTTAACATATCTGTAAAAGGTCTTGTAAGATCATTTAAATTCTCATCAATAATAACCCACGTCTCATCTGAAACTTGTAGAATCGCTGCTTCATATAAAGACTACTCTCCATGTTCTTCGTGAGATATTTATTCTCTAACTTCCTCTATAGTTTTTTCTGCAGAAGTTTTCATCATTACCTCATATTTGATCTTCTGAGATAAGTAATTTAGGATCAAACCCTAAATACTTTGGCTATTCTTCATTCAATCTCTTTTTGACATCTCTTCAGGATGTTCATCGCTATCAATAACTTCCTCCAGATTCAAAATATAACACATCCATCATCTCACATTGACACATGTTAAAGTTTTCTTTGCTGTCAAATTTTGTCACATTGATCTTGACGGGATGTATAACCACAGGATGAATCATTATTTTTTCTACCGTCGTGGTGGATCTTGGAGTAATCGACGATATGCTATTATCCATAACTTCACAAGATCACGTATCCCAACTTGCTCTGATCTCTGTCTTGCATCCGCAACTTCACCGAAATCACAGATGCACGTCGTTGAAATTGTCGATCCGGCTCTGATACCAATTATTATGCAAAACAATGCGAAAAATAAATTCACACAACAAAGAAACAACCAAATATAATGTGATTTACATGGTTAAGTGCAAATCCGCTTACGCTACTGGTGAGATTATTCCACTATCAACAAATGAGGAGAAAGAAAAAACCGGTCAAATAAGAGTTAAAACTCTACATTGTAACAACCTCTGTTCCATTACTTTCTTACTTTCTTAGACAACAACAGCTCCGTCGCAATTTAAGACAAGGAAAATCAACACCGTAAATTCTTACCAAAATATATCTCACCACACATATTATAACAAGTCTTCTTACACATCTTTCTATATATTATCTACTGCACAAAAGAGCGTTTATTGATTAAAGGAAATATGAAAAAATTGCTTGATCTTTTTCAATCACCATATCCTTCTACCTAGAATATCTTATCATGGTATCAGAGCTCATTAGTCTCAGGACCACTCTTTGCCCAACTAGAAAACGTGGAGAATGGCCTCCTCCTCCTCTGGCACCTCCTTTGGTGGCAACACCTCAACTCAATCAAATGCTCTGCTACCTGATAATCCTGGCCCCTCTTAGCTAAAGTTCATCTTGAGCAATATTCAGAACCTCGTCTCAACTCAGCTCACCACCGACAGCCATTCGAAAGGCGCAAGCCACAAAACTCTTCAGGGCAAACGGGTATGACAATTTTTTAGATGGTTCTTGTTCCTATCCTCCTCGGCACTTCTCTGATGTGAATGCAATCCTTCTCCCCAATCCCGATTACACCATGTGGATGCTCATCGATCAACACCTGGCTGCAGCAGTCCACTCCATTATCTCCGCTCCCATTTTACTCTATCTTCCAGTCATAGAAACCTGCCATGACATTTGGACAATAATAGAGCTCCGCCCCCAATCATCCAACTACTCTCAAATCATACAACTAAAGAACGAAGTTTCAACATACTCTACAAATCCATCAATCAATACCTTTCTGAAGTCTAGGTGAAGGTCGACATTATTGCTGCTACAGGGGCTCCTCTCGATTCGAAAGATATAATCCATTACACCCTTAACGAATTACTATCCACTTATCATGCCTTTAAAGAAGCCATCTGCACCACCCTTTATCCCATCTCACTGGACGATCTATACACTTTACTATGCAGCGAAGAGAGGAGTCCAACAACTCCACAACCCTCTTTGCATCTTGCGGCAACGACAATCAAACGACAATCAAAATGTCTCTGTCTCTATTGAATCAATCTAACTCCAACTCCAATCACAACAATCGTACTCCAACAATATGTTAAATCTGTCGCAAATTTGGGCATGAAGCCTTCAAGTGCTAGTTCTGCCCTGGAAAATCATATCAAACACCAATAGTTCTAGTTGTCACCAATGCCAGCTCCAATGACAGCAAATGGTATCTCAACCGTGGTGCCACCAAACACTTAACTGCCAAACCAAACCATCTCATTCATGCTCAAGACTATCATGGAGACATCTCCATTTCGGTTGACAAAGGTCAACAACTTCACATTGCTCAAATCGGCCAAGGGATTCTACCTACACTCTAAGTAAGCTCCATCTTCTAATTCTTCACCACATTCTTAATTTAGCTTACAATCTTATATCAATTCATAAATTAAACCAAACTAACTTTTGCTCTATCACTTTTACCTTTGAAGGCTATTACATCACCGATCTAAAGAAAAACTACATACTTCTTAAAGGCTCTTGCGTTCATGACCTCTACCTGGTACATCCTCTGACCTCCAAGAGGCCAACCACAAATCTAGCTCTCATCTCCATCCAACACAATCAACAGCTTGGTCATCCAACACCTAAAACGCGATCTGTCATAACATATAGATTTCCTTTTTATGTAATTCTGCTCAGTTATAATGTATTTCCTGCAAAATAGCTAAGATCCATGGCTCCACTTTTCTAGTTATGCTTTTAAAACCTCTTCTCCTTTAGAATTAATTCACTCAGATGTATGAGGTCCTTCACCCACTCTATCATAACAAGCTTATAAATAATATTTGGTTTTCATTGGGGACTACACTAGCTATACTTGGATTTATCTTTTCCGCAATAAAAATTAAACAACACAAAAAATTCTCCACTTCAAATCTACGGTTGAAAATCAACAGTTATACGAAATCAAATCTCTCTGTATAGATGGCATTGGAAAATACATCAACCACACTTTTCACAACATTACTAATAAACATGACATCCTACGTCAATCCTCCCGCCCATACACGGCTGAATAGAAAAGTGTCGCCGAACGCAAACATCGCCATCTCATTGAAACCGTTTACACACTTATGGCCACCGCTTAGCTACCCTCCCAATTCTAGGCCGATAATCTACTCAACACATCATACCTAGTCACTACCTAACATCCACAACCACCAACTCCAAATCTCCCTGTGAGCTACTGCACCATCGCCCCCCATCCTACAATCACCTCAAAATATTTGGGTGCCTCTGCTATCATTGGCTTCAGCCAGATGCCCAACTTAAACTAGCACCCCTATCCACAACATGCATCTTCATTGGCTATGCACCCAATCAAAAGGTTATCGCTGCATCGACCCCACAACCAACAAAATCTACATTTCCCATCACATCTTCTTCAACGACGCAACATTCCCCTTTCATCATCTCCCCAATACCACAACACCACCTTTATCTCCCACGTCCACTTTATCTCCTCCTTTTCTCACTTCAATCTTCATACTACAAACCATACACCCACCTCCACAGCTCCCCACAACGCATAACTCTCCCAATTCAATCTGCATTCAATCCAACCAAACGTCAGCCAACCCTCCCACTCCAACTTCAACCCACACACACCCTTCTCCAACACCACAAACAAAATCCGTTCACCCCATGCAAACCCGCTTTCAAACCATCTCACTCAAATCACACCAAATATTAAAACTCACCCATCAACTCATACCCGAACCAACCTGTTACTCCTCCGCTCTCAAATGTCCCCAATGAAGAGAAACCATGTCCACCAAATTCCAAGCACTACAATCCCAAGGGTACCTGAACCTTAGTTCCAACTCACCTCACTACAATATTTTAGGCTCCAAATGGACAAACAAAACAAAATTCAATGTCGATGGCTCCATCTCTCATCATAAAGCCCGCTTACTTGCACAAGGTTTTAAACAACAACATCGCCTTGACTACACCGAAACATTCAATCCAGTTGCCAAACTACCCACGATCCAAATTTTCATTACAACTGCTCTTAGAAATCAATGACCAATTCTCCAACTCGATATGTCCAATGCTTTCTTCCATGTAAACCTAAATGAAACTATCTACATGCCCCAACCACCTAGTTTTTTTGGCCCCAACTTTCCACATCATGTATGCATACTAAAATGGGCCCTGTACGGTCTCAAATAAGCACCACGTCAATGGTTCGCCGCACTCTCCTCCTATCTCCAAACACTTGTCTTTCGGTCAAGCTCAGCCGACCCATACCTATTTTACCTACACAATCCAAAGAACCACCTCTATATGCTAATATACGTAGATGACATTCTACTAACCGACACCGACTGCTTGTTCATTGGCTCCACCATTCAAAAACTCCAAACCCAATTTCGCATGAAAATTCTCTGGTCACTCTCTTACTTTCTCAGCATTCAAAGTCACTGCCACTCCATACGACTTCCGCCTATCTCAATCCTCATATGCCATTGATATCCTTCACTCAGCTGACATGCTCTACTTCAAACCAGTACTCAATCATTGCTCACCAAAACAACCATAAATTCCACTTGACACCACTCTGCCAAATCCAACCACATATCGCCAAAGTATGGGCTCACTCCAACATCTCACACTCACTCGTCTGGACATTGAATTTTTCGTTTACCTAGCCTCTCAACACTTGCAACAACCTAAAAATTATAACTTTAATCAATTCAAGAGGATACTCTGCTCCATTAATGGCACCAAATCAGTTCGTCTTCCTATCTACTGCTCTACTTTTCACATCATAGCATAGTCGAACTCCGAATGGGCAGGCAACCCCACCGACCACAAATCTATCTTCGGATACTGTGTCTTCCATGGAAAAATGCCAATCTCCTGGTCCGCTAAAAGGCGGGCCACCGTCGCTTGATCATCAACCGAGGCCGAATACTCAACACTTGCCTCCGTAGCCGCCAATATTATATGGCTCCAACGCTCATGGCAGACTTCAATACCCCCGCAATCTCAACCAACAATGCTCTATTGTGACAACATCTCCGCTATAACACTCACCAGTAATCCCATTTTCCACTTCAGAACCAAACAAATAGAAGTCGGTTGCCACTTCATATGCGACTACGCCCAACAACAACACCTCACCGCTCATCACATTACCACTCTAAGATCAGCTCGCCGACATATTTACGAAGGCTCTCTCTAACTCAAGATCTCAGTACCTAAATACTAAGCTGGCACTTCTGACCAAAACCATCAGCTTGAAGGGGGGTGTAACAACCTCTGCTCCACTACCTCCTTAGACAGCAGCAGCTCTATCGCACTTCAAGCCCAGGAAAATCAGCACCGTCCATTCCTACGAGAATACATCTCACCACACATATTATAACAAATCTACTTACAAATGTTTCTATACAGACCTACTGTACGAAAGAGTACCCTTACTGATTAAAGGAAATATGAAAAAGCTGCTTGCTTCTTTTCAGTCACCTCCTCCTTCAACCTAGAATATCTCATGAAACATACATCTCAAATCCTCCATAATTTCTCATATAAATAAGAGAAGATTAGGACATACAAATTAGAAATATTTTAAATATAGGAAAGTTCATGTAATTAGATCTCCTCTATTTAAGTTTCATAATATAGAAAAGTTCATATTATTCGATCTTCTCTAATTAGATTATTTAATATCAATCTTCCTAATATACACACATTTTAATTTACAACAATTAGATTTAATACTTTCTATAACATTAACTATCCTGTCTTTTTTTTGCTAGGAGTTAGTTATTACTAATTATCATCTCTAAAAATGTTTCTTCTGCTTATTACTTACCACTGGGTATGTATATGATAATTTAATCTCTCAAAACTAGATGGTCTTCTCCTCCTCTGCTACTGTTTATGGACAACCTGTAAAGTTTCCATGCGTGGAAGAAACTGAGCTGAATGCAATGAACCCTTACGGTCGAACTAAGGCATGCATATGACTGTTTCACAAACTTCTTTCATTTTAAGCTGATAACTATTGCAATGGTGTGAGTTCATTTTGCCTTATAGGTTTCCTTAATTTTTGTGCATCAGCTCTTCCTTGAGAAGATAGCTCGTGATATTCAAAAGGCCGATCCAGAATGGAGAATTATACTATTGAGATACTTCAATCCAGTTGCAGCTCATGAAAGTGGCCAGATTGGGGAAGATCCTAAGGGTATTCCTAATAATCTCATGCCTTACATTCAACAAGTTGCTGTGGGCAGGTTGCCTGAGCTCAACATTTATGGCTATGATTATCCAACGGATGACGGCAGCGCGGTAAATTCTCATCAACCCTTCGTTGTATTTTCTTAGATTTTTTCTTCAGGTGTTTTGTGGGGTGATGTTTGTTGTTAAATCTTTGAGGGATTGTTCGAGCTATAATTGCTATGATGTGGATGTTAAGAGTGTTATAATTAGATTTGTTTTGATAGGATACAATATTGATTAGTCTTTTTATTAGCTTAATAAATTTGCTAATGAGTTTTTTTAATAATGATTAGTAGTATTGTATCCTAAAAATAACTCCTAGTGGAGACAATGAATGGAATGGAAAAAAATAATGCGGTGTTTCTCACTTTGCTGTGTTTTATTCTTCTCCCTCTTCTGATTTCAAGAGGTGTCAACATTCTCAAATTGTCATTTATCCCTCTCAAATTTGAGTTTCTCTTTCCTGATTCTCACCCACCTAACTTTCAGAGTTGCCAACATCCTCGAATTGCCAATTATTAGAATTAAAGAGAAGGGTTTTGTATTGTATTTTCTTGTTCAACTTCTTTTAAGATGAATCTTACGCATTTTAATCCTTAAGAGGCACGTATGAACTCTGGATTCTGGTCCTTTATTGGCCATGAAAATAGCTTAAATGAGTAGGAAACCTGACGGCACGAAACTCTGTAGAGGATCCGAATTTATTCTTGATTCTGCTTAAGGCTCATCTTTGATGATTAATAGCATATAAGGCACAAATTAGATTTGACTAAATAAGTTAAATATTATAATAAATGTTTTTTTAAGAATAGTATCTTAATCTTTGTTTCTTCATAAGTTTGTCTTATTGACTTTGGTTAAAACAGAATGTTGAACTACTGAGTTTATTAGAACTTCATTCATGGTGTTAATCAGATTCGGGACTACATTCATGTAATGGATGTGGCTGATGGTCATATTGCAGCTCTTAAAAAGCTTTTCATCACAGAGAACATTGGTAATCCTTTCCTGTTCTATCTCCTTTGTTTCTTTCCCATTTTTGTGATAATTTCAGCATTATTATAGTGGCATTTATGCTTTGTTTCTTGCAGGTTGTATTGCCTATAATTTGGGTACTGGACGTGGAACCTCTGTCTTTGAAATGGTTGCTGCTTTTGAGAAAGCATCTGGCAAGGTATGAACCTTCAATCATGTATGCAGTTTATCTTTTTAAGTGAAGTGTCAAAAAAGTCTCCTGATTATTTACATTAGGACATTTTACTCCTAAATTTTACAAAGGGGCAATTTAGTCTCCAAACTCGTTCAGGAAGGGTGAGGACTATTTCAGTCCTTATTTAAATAGTTTGGTGATTAAATTGACATTCTTATAGAATATGAAGACTAAAATGGCTCCAATCAAAGACTCAAGGAACCATTTTGACAATTTTTTTTTAGTTTTATATGCATTTGCACCATTAAAAAGATCAAATTTTTTATTCAATTTGTAAAATTTTTCAGAACATCCCAATAAAGCTGTGTGAGAGGAGGCCAGGTGATGCTATAGGAATCTTTGCTTCTACTGCAAAGGCTGAGAAGGAGCTTGGTTGGAGGTAAGTTCCCGAGGTCTTGCTGCTATGTGGACAACTGTATAACTGGACCATTTCAATTATTTTACATGATTTAGTACATTTTCTACCTTCAGACGCAACTTTGAAATTTATAGGAGATTTCTCTGTTTGGGATCGCTTTGTTAGGAGATGCAAATATTTACATGGTGTAATAAATGATTAATTAATTGATAATGTGAGTTAGTGTTGATTTTTCCACTTTCAGAGCAAAATATGGGATAGAAGAGATGTGCAGAGACCAATGGAATTGGGCAAGCAAGAACCCGTATGGCTATCGGCCTCAGGATGCAGCTATGAAAACTGAGAATTGCGGTACATCATAATTTGCTGAAGCTCTGAAATTCATTCCACCAAATAAAGTGCTCATTAATATTAAGGCTACTATGAGCATGCATCGTTATTTTACTAGCCTCATGCCGGTTTGTTATTCTTATGTTCTGATTTTTATTTTTTATTTGGGTGATTACTATTATTGGTTTGATATTAAGGGTCTGTTTGGGGCAGCAACAACTTATTGCTAATACAACGGATCCTGATAAGGATAAAGTTGTTTTGTTGTTTAGTTTAAGCTGTTTGAAAACAACTGATTTATAGTTGTTTTTGGATAAATGATTATTCTACACCTGTTAAGTATTGTTGTTTGCAACAGAACTGTTTATGGTATACATAATAATATATTTCCAATCAAAGGTTATTTCGACTATGGTAATGACATCGATTTGGCTTTAATGGCAGGTGACCATTGATGTATGATTTGATCTTGTATAATTATGTTTTGAAACCATCATTTAGTAGTATAATTCGAGATCTACTAGTCGACTATGGCCAACATTCTCTAGTGTTTCACAATTCATGACAAGAATCAAGGTTCAGTGCGTGTGTTAATAGGACGATATATATATTAGAGCAAATTGCGAAGGCTAAGTTTGGTCAATGAGAAACCAAATGGAATTGATGAAGAGGTCATTTCAATAATAAATAACTGTTTTTTTTTTCTCTTAAGACACCTGATTTTAACAGCCAATAGAGAGCCAGTGATTTACAACATAAAAAAAACACCCTTCTCCTCTTTTATCTCTGTAGATATATCTCCTTCCCAAACTTTCATCCTTATTTAGTTTCAGATCAACTAGTTTCAGATCAACAACTCAACCGCATAAATTTAGCATCTAAAACAAAATCAAGATAAAACGTCCTACAAAATCCATAACCTAACAAACCATTTCAAACTAATAAGATAAGCAATACAGAGACTCAATTCAAAGCCTAAAGTCGAAGCGCCAATCAACATCATAATCCAGATAAACACCGACCATGATTCGGTAGAATCCAGAGAAAAAAAAATTCAAAATTAAACCTCTAACAGAACGATAAAAAAATCAATGAAGATCCGATAATTCCATATCTAAAATCCAAATTAAATCCTCCAACATCAAACAACAAGCAACGAAGGATAAGATATGGTGAGAGAGAGAAAAAGAGAGATAGAGAACCTGGTGATCGCCGTAAAGTCGGAGGAGGAAAGGCAGCCAAAGCTTCTTGTGTGCATGCTTTGGGTCGAGCTGAAATCGAAGGAGAAGGAGACGAGAGAGCTCGCGTGTGCGAGCTACGGCAGCAGGCCGAGCGACTCGTCTGCGAGAAGAGAGCAAGGCGAGAGAGGTGCGGGTCTCCCTGAGATCAATCACAGAGCTATGCGAGATGGAGATCGAAAAAGAAACAGAGTAAAACACTGTAAGGGAACGCAGGCCGCGGGCTCGATCCCATGACCGCTAGCCTACTAATTTGTTCATCGTATGCACCCGCGTGTTTTCAAATCCGCCGACCGAATGCAAAAAAACAAACACAAATTTGGCGTTTTCAAAACGCCAGATGCGTAAATAAACTGGCCCAAACGAGGCCTAACAACACATATCAGCTTCCCGTTAAGATGCTTATTAGATATATTATGGTGTTTAAGAGATCTTAATTACATTAAGTATATCAAACCATCTTTTTAGGGATAATTAATTGCATAGTATTTGAAACACTGTTATTTATAAAATTAGCATACCAGTGGTCTTTTGTACTACAGAACTGATGCATTTACATGTCCCAACATCAAATTATATAAAAATATAAAGCATCGGTATTGTGAATTTTGATATTTGGTTCAGAATTTAAAATTTTGATGAACGATAGGCGCGAATATTTATAGCTGATCAATTCATGCGCTCCCCTTCTTAAATCATACAGTTTAAAATTATAATGCTTTGTTCTATGACAAATTCATCTTTTGATCTAATTAATCTCCATAACTTATTTTGGGGAGTATGAATTTCATTATTTTCTTAAAAGAAGGAATTATAGGAAGATT
>JXCR01026295.1:0-11961 GCA_002079205.1 Phalaenopsis hybrid cultivar
ATCATCACAATATATTCTCACTATACTCAATTCTATATCCTACACATGCATACTAATTCATTTTAAGAGGGAAGAGTAAGGAAAACTACTCACTACACATGGAGAAACAACACAAACATTTCATTGAACAAGACTTTGAAACCATAAAAAAAATAATAAATTCAAATCAAAATATAATGAAAATACTTATATTTGATGGAACTTAAACTCTCCTTATATAGCAAAAACAAAATCCTTACAATCCTCTTCAAGAATAAAGTGAAAAGAAAAGAAAAGAAGAAATCTCTTACACTCTCTCTTTCTATCTCACCTTGTCGCCCCACTTAGGGCTCATGCCCAAGCCTTATTCTTCTTCTCCAAGCCTTCTTCTCCTCTTTCAATTAGTTCAAGAGTCTAAGAGTCCTTTTAAAAACATTTCCAAGCCTTATTTATAATTTCCCAATAGTTGTTTAAGTGTCTCTTCAAAAATGTCCATATTCAATGAATCTTTCTAAGGATGCCACAAGTGCCTCTTCAAAACTCCTTATAACCGCCTACAATTCTTCTAGAAAGTAACTTTTATCATTTCCAACAAATTCCTCAAGAGACACACGAAGCAACACTTCAAAAATCGTCCAAATTTGATGCATATTGTTGAAGATATGTTAAAAACCATTTTTGACGCTTAAGCACTGATTTTGAGCACTTAAGCGCCCCTCCTCTCTGTCTGGTGGCGCCTAAGTGCCATTTTGGGCGCTTAAGCGCTAGGCACAAACACTTAAGTGCTCGGTTTAGGTCCCCATGGCTCCGGTGTGCCCCCGATTTGCTCCGTTTTGGCCCATTTTTGTTCTTTTTGTTCCAATCACTCCAAATTCTTCAATTTGATGTTCCTACAACCAAAAACACAAGAAAATATACATTTAAAGTGCAATATCATTATAAAATATAGCATGAAAAATAGTGAATTTTTAGGCACATCAACTATCCTTTCCATAAGGATTGTGTCCTAAAGTTTTTCTAAAAATTTCTTAAGCAAGGGATAAAGCTACTAGCATCTGCTAGATTGGAGGAGGTGAAAAAGACATTGGTGCCTGACTATTATTTGTACCATGGGTATTTGGGACATACTTCAAAGGAACACTATCCCTTCAAGAACCGGTTCACAACTCAGTATAGAGTTGAAGAGATCAAGATCTCTTAAGCATTTTTTAGAGAGGACCATGGGTTAGGCGCCGATCAACATCATCTTAGATGTGTTGGTGGTGATACAAGCAACTATCAGTGTATCTTCAGGGTCGACTTTTAATGCATCAATGGATGTTGGGTGTGAATTTTTATTTATGGGTGATGTCCTCAATGATAATTATGTATCACATACTTATTCTAGTGAAATAAAAGATCATTCTATTGGCTCTCATGCTTTTATAATTCTAGCAGTGTAGTTCAGACCGTGATTAAGATAAACCTCTTATTATACAAGTGTTATCTGGAGTTTTTTTAGCTGTATGATGAAGTTGGTATTTGTGAAAATGAAGTTCCCTTGGCTTGACTTGAGTCCTAGTTACTAGAATGATGCCCAAAAACTTACTGCGAAGTAAATCTGTCAATCATGCAATCATACGTGTTGATCAAGTAATATATGAAAAATGAGTTTGTGTATTAATCTCATGAGGATAGTCTCAAAATTTCTAATGGGTAAATATTTAGTTTACTAAACCACTAACTCTAGTTCTAAATGATTGAACTCGATCGATGAATCTAACAGTCCTAAAAAGGCAGTAAATTTATGACAGAAAAAATGTGAAGTTTTTCAGATGTGCGAGATTCATACTTCTATGATACTGGTCAAGTGGTTTCTTAAGATTTTTCTATATAACCCATACAATTGTTGAAAACCATAGATAAAAGGTTTCTCCTTATGCCTATGTCTAGCTCAAAAGAATAATAAAAACTCATAAAGTTAAGTTTCTCTTACCCTATAACTTTTCTCACGATTCTTCTAGTCTCCTAGATATGCTGCAAAAACCTATTAGAATATGCTTATTCTACCAAATTTTTGTGATTAACCTACTCATTATGTTACACAACGGGTAGAATACATAATTCATGAGAGATTTTAACATTCTTATCACATCCGATAAAAAGTTAATTATGATCGGAAGGATAACAAATCAACATCAGAAATTTATACATAAAGTAAGAGTTGAGAGAAACACAAAATTGATGGTGTGAAAATCACAAGAAATTCATAAGACTTACATCAAAGGGGTACAAAACAAGTATTGCTACTCGACATGATGAAAGAAAACATGAACTTTGTTATTGCGGAGATAAAAACGAGACAACATGAGAAGTACATAAAACTATATACATAGTCAATCGGTCTTTGCAACACATTGTGGTCCTCTTAGATCAATACAAATATTTGTGGATTTCTCTCATACATATGCACTCAATTTCACCTTACAAGATCATAGAACTCCTCAAACAATCATGAAAAGGAATAAAAAATTAGAGAAGATAAACTTCTTAGCGAACCCAATAAACACAACTTCAAGAGCACCAAAAGACTTCCCTAAACTCTAAAGGCACAACCCCCAAAACCAAAAGTGCTCTTAAATGATGGAAACATGTTTTTATACTTAATTCAGGTCTTAGAGGTCCAAAATAGGCATCAAATCTCTTCAAATCGATTGAAATCCTAATATCTGCATTTTGGCGGGTTAGCTAGCTCAGGTGCACTCGTGTGCGCCCACAAGCACCTAAGGAGGTGTGCAGGCACTAGTACATGGCATGAAAGCACTGACACATGCTGTGCATGCACTTTAATGTGGTGCAAGCATACGCAGGCACACACATGCGCTCACATGGGCGTGCACTGAAGTGAGGAGGAGGTGGTTGCGGCGGTGTGCATCATTCTTGCATGCATGTGTGCACAAGTAAAGTTGTGTGGAAGTGGAGAACTGAAGAGTTCAACATTTGCAACCACAGGTGCGAGTACATGCCTACAAGTGGTTAGAGTGCAGAGTAATCATGGCAGAGTTGCATGCGTGTGTGAAAGTGGGTACATACATTCACATGCAAATAGTAGCGTGAAGGCGACAGGGTGTGTGAGCTGTGGTGGCATGCAAAATAATTTTAGGAAAATTGTCAAACTAAATGTTCAAGCATGCTTGTGCTCATTTGCGCAGGTGCACACACGTGCCCACATCTATAGGGCCACTTGTACAAAACTCTATTTTTTTTTTTGTCATTTTTTGCTCCAAACTCACCACTTTCCTTTTACAAGTGGCATAAACCCTGTATCTTGCACATCACAACAAAAAATTCTTTCTCTAGCATAATTTCATGATAGATAAGAGAATTAACATAGTATTAAATATTGTAAAATCACCTAATTTTACCTCGTATCGTCTCCCTCAAACTTACTCATTACTTGCCCTCAAGTAATCTCATATCTCAATAATGACAAAAATAATTTTTGGAGTTCTCATGTGGCTTCTTTATTCTTCAATGAGATTATTTAATTGTTATAACAAATATGTGAATCTCATTTCAATGTAGGATTTTCATCAATTTCTATTCACAGTCTATTCGTTAATTCACTTCTTCTTAAATCTAAGCAAATCTCAAGATGGTTAATCTAATATAATTAAAATATTTTCATTTCCCCAAAGAGATTTAACTAACTAAATTAACATCCCTTAACCTCTTTCTTGTATATAATATCTTAAGAATTTCATTAAGAAGTTTATAAGTCCTATTACTTAGGAGATAATTAAGACATCAATTTTTTTATTTTTTTCCTCTTCTAAAGTTTCTTATTAGGGCGGTTGGCCACATGTTTTAATTTTTCTTTCAAATTAGGCCTTTCACAATTCCTTACTTGTTGTTTTCTTTTTTATTTTTCCATTCCACTGAATATCACTATATGTGGTGAAGTATATCTCTTTTAAGAATTATGAATATCAAATAACCCCTTAATGATAATTCTCAAAATATTCTCTTAATGTGAACTACAAATCATTATAATTAATTCAAAATGACAAAACTCAATTAAATTGGTTGGAATGAAAATTAAAAAGTTTAAAGTATCTCTTGTTAATTATTAATATTTTAGTTACTCCATTTTAATTTTCTTGAGACAACTTAAGATTCAGTGAAAGTTGTTAAGCTGTAAGACATAAATATCAAATCAATAATTTTAATCCCTCACCTTAATGAGCATTCATATTTCAATTGAAGTAATTATATAATCTCATCAAGTTATCAGGATTCCTACATGAGTCCCCACTTTAAAGTGTAATCATAAGCTTAGTTAGGAGAATTACTTATAGCAAGTAAACTTTCATTGCTTCTTCCCCCAAACTTAATTTATATCATAAGAATGCCACTAAGAAAAATTACAAAGAAGGATAAGATCATTAACAACATTAAATAATAATAGGGAATTCAACATGATAAAACATCACAACAGGTAGATTAATGCATGTGAAAAAAATAAATTGGGAAAGAATGAATGAAAATACATAAGGATTTTGCTTGAATAAGGAAAAATAAATATTCATAACAATTCAAATGAAAATTATAAGAAAAAAATATCAAAACAAATGCAGAAAGTAAAAACATGCTCAACACATCAGATAACTCTTGGAGTGCCACCCATGATAGCATTTGGTTTAACGTTTTCAGCCCAACCAAAAAGTCATACTCCATGATCAAAATTTTATTATTTAAATTGCAATCAATCACCCAATATTTTTTTAATCTTGGAGTTTCTATTAAATTTCATATTTTGTTTTTTTCTTCCAACATTTCACTCTCAGCCTGATGGTAGTCTTCTAAAGGGTATGTAGGAGTTTTATTCAAATTATCAATCCTAAGAGAATTTCTAAATCTAGAATCATTCTAATTAATTATACTATTTGCATATGAGTATTTTTTTTTATATTAGTTGCAATAAATGAATCCTTAAGAGTTAAGTCAGGGTTTCATAAATTTTGGGTTATGTTCTCCCTAAGTTTTTCATGTTAACTCTACTAGCTACCCTCCTACTCAGCGCTATCTTCCAACTCTTTTCCATAAGGCCCTGCTATGGGTGATCTTATAGGCTCAACATTCTCTGTAACAATGCAAGAGGGTGCCTTGAAAAGAAGACAAAATTATTTTTCAATCATTGTCCAACCAAAATCATTCAACTTTGTCTGCCCTTCAGGGACCAACTCGTTAGATTCTAAGTTATAGCTATCCACTACTTCTGACATCCTTTGAGGTCCAGTGCTTGCTAGGCTAAATAACTACCCCATTTGAAATTCTAAGTTTCTTAATACTGTAATTTAGCTTTGTAATTGATTCAATGGATTTATTGTCAATTCATCCAAATTGTCTTTTTCATCAAGATTCTCACTATTTTGATTATTCAAATATCCTGCAAGAGTGGCTTGGGTGCTCCACCATTTTTGCTTTTCTACACTTAGGTTATTACTATTCCAATTAAAGTTTGGGTAAGTAGATCAGCTTGGGCTATAGGTGTTAAAAGATGAATCATCAAATCTAGTTCTCACTGTAGGGTGTTCAAAATCTATGTGGCTGCAAGACATCAATGGGTTGGCATACTTCTAAAAAGCTATAAACTCATTTTCTTGAAGGGTTGTCATTGGGTGTTCAAAATTCATGTGAAAGCTAGTCATCAGTGGGTTGGCATACTCTTGAAAAAGTCTAAATTGATTTTTATAAGGGGTTGGCCATTATGAAGTATTAAAACATTTTTTATTTTGATTTTTTAAAAAAAAATTGAAAAAGAATTAAACATAAAAACAAAATAATATAAAAATAATACATTTTTAAACTCAGATTCTAAGTGTTTCAACTAAAATTCTTCGAAGGTTAGAAAATTTTTCATAACTATCCTTGACAAAGATACCAAAAACTTGAAGCCTAAAAACTTATCTTGAAGTAAGTCAGCTAATCACACAAGTGTACATGTTGATCAGGTAATATATGAAAAACAAGTCAGCTTATCGATCCCACAATAACAGTGGCAAAATATTTCTAACATGTGAAGTTTTAGTTTACTGAACCACTGACTCTATTTTTAAGTGATCAAACTCAAGAGATGAATCTAATAGTCCTAAAAATAAAGTAAACAAAAAAGAGAGAAAAAAAGTGTGAATTTTTCAGATATGCAAGATTCATACTCCTATGATACATGTCTAGTGTTTTCTTGAGGTTTTCTTATGGAACCCATGCTATTGTTGGCAAACAGGGGCAAAACTTTTCTCCTTATGCCTATGTCGAGCTAAAAGGAAGAATCAGAAACTCATAAAATCAAATTTTTCTTAACCCTATGGCATTTCCCAGAATTTTTTGAATCATTAAGATAGGTTTTAAAATCCTAATAGAGTATTGTCTATTCTACCAATTTTTTTTGGTTGCCTATTAATTCCACTACGCAATGGGTAGAAGTCATAATTAACGGGGAATTTTAACATTCTTATTGATATGTCCTAAATCATGCTTAATTTCCTTTGTATTTTGCAGATGTTTACTGATAAAATTTCACTTTAAAGAAAGACATTTTTGTGTTTTACTTTTAGGTACAACAGGTAAGACATATGGAGCGAAGCAAACATAAAATGGAGTGAAGTGGAGGCAAAATAAAGCATATTAAAACCAACTGACTTGCGCCTAAGTGCTAACCTTTGGGCACCAAGGCGCTCCACCTAAGTGCCTTGGCGCCAACTTACTGGGCGCCTAGGTGTTAGAACCCAATTAGGCAAACTAAGAGGCTGGCACCTAGGCGCCACTTCTATGTCACCAAGGTGCTGGCCAGTTCCTGGGTAGTTTTCCACAGTTGTTGCAGCATGAATTAAGGAGTTATGTGGTCAATTTAAGCAATTGGGGGAAGGACTAAAGAGTATTCTGCAGCCTTGGGAAGTGGAGGAAGGTATAGGAGTTTTAGTGTAGAGTTAGGGTTTGATATTTTCCACTTTCTTAAAGAGATTGGAGAGGAATTTGAGAGAAATATGTAATGAGAACATTTCAGCATTACAGGGAGCACTTAGATACTTTTTTGGAAGGACTTTTCATCTCTTTTCAGAGGAGAAAAGCTAATTATTGTGTTACCACTTTTCTTGCACTTGTTGTAAACACTTATTTAATGAATTTGCTTTGTTAAATGATGAGCATTTCTTTTGTGTTTTTCATGTTTCGTGAGTAGATTTCCTTTAACTTTCTCTTGTAATGAATAAGTAAGATTTGGAGATGTGTAGAATGCTTTTAGAATTGGTTTTTAATATCAATGTGATGAGTATTCTTCTCTGCTTCATTTATTTTTTGTACTGGCCTTATGAATTGTTAAAATTTGTTGTGATCCATTAGGAATTAGAAGAGCGGTGGAAGAACAACTAGAGTATTCACATTGTTCTATATGCTATAATGAAAGTAGATTATAGGCAATGCAAATAGAAAGAGAAATACGCTTTGAAGGGTTCAATCTAGTGTTTAAGGAATTAAAACTAGGTTAACCAATCATCTTTACGCACTCGGAGTAGGTTGTAGAACTTTCACTTAAATATTCCAAACTAAGACCTATAAGTAGTAGACTAAAACTTTTCTTAAAGGAGTCTTTACCTTAGTCTTTATGGGATTGAAAATTAGAACTCAATAGAGTCATATATTACTGAAACGATTTGTATAATTGCGTGAGAATCCCCAGTGTCCAAGAACACCTAATTTTAAGAATTGAATCAAGTTGTTATGGACCAGATCAAGTTTTTTGGTGTCATTACCAGGACTTACATAATTGTGATAATCACTGGGGCAGATCAATTATCACATCCGATAAAAGTTAATTACGATAAAAAAATTAACACATCAATTTCAAAATTTATGCATCAATAAGGAATCGAGGGAAACAAAAATCATAGAATGAAAATCAGAAGAAATCTATAAGATTTACATAATAAGAGTATGAAACAAGATTCTCTTCAATGCGTGATGAAAGAAAACATGAACTTTGTTATTATGGGAATAAAAAAGATGACAATACAAGAGGTACATAAAACTCAATACAAATCGATCATTACATTACATCATGGTCCTCTTCAATCAATACAAATATCTGTGGATCTCTCTTACATATGTTGTCAATTTCACCTTACGTGATCATAAAACTCCTTAAATAATCATGAAAAAAATAAGAAACAAGAAAATATACTCTTTTGAGCGAACCTGAAGAAGAAAACTCCAAGAACACCAAAGACCTTCCTAAGCCCAAGAGGCACATTTCCTAAGCTAAAAGGGTTCTCATTATGATAAAAACATTATATTATACTTATTTGGGGCTTTAGAGGTCCAAAACAGGCATCAAATCTCTTCAAATTGGTCAAAATTTGATAATCTACATTTTGGCGGGTTGGCGTGCCCATGTCTGTAGGTGTCCCCACATGCACGCATAAGAGCTTTAAGGTGGTGTGAGCATGCAAACATTCACACCTGGGTGTGCATTGGAGCGGGCCAGAAGTAGTTGCGGCATTGTGTACCGTGCTTGCATGTATGTATACACAAGCAGAGTTGTGCGGAGGTGAGGAAGAGTAGGGTGCGGGTGCTTGCTACTGTGAGTTCATGCATTCATCCCCAAGGAAGTGGCATGGAGGGTAGTCGCAACAAAGTAGCGTGTGTGTTTGAAAGCCGGTGTGTGCATTTGCATGCAAGCGAGAGTGTGGAGGCAGCAGAGTGTATGAGTTGTGGTGACGTGCACTAAGTTTCATGAAAATGAATGAACCAAGGGTGCATGTGTGGACGTGTATGCATGGTTGAGTGTGTGCAGGTGCACGCGCATGCAACCGTTGGGCTGCTTGTGCGAAATCCTATTTTTAATCATTTTTTTTCTCTAAATGCACCAATTTTCCTTCCCCAAATGGCATAAACTCAATATCATACACATCACACAAAAAATATCTTTCTCAAGCATAATTTCATAATAAAAAAGAGAATTAATATAATATTTAATGAAATAAATTCACATAATTTTACTTTATATCATAGACTACGCTCGTTAATTAGGGTTTACTATTTATATAATCTTCATTAAGGTTGTCCAACAGATTTAGTTGATGAGTAGTTGATTAATTTCACCTAGAAGTTGGAAGACCCACTAGTCTGCATAAATAGAGGAACATTGTTACTAGGTATATGAAAGCACTCATGTTCCTCCAACTCAGGATAAGGGCTTGGATAGCTAGTTTGATGAGATAGCTTGTAATTTCCTAGCTCTCCTCAAGAAGCAGTTGGCATTATTGAGCATATATAAGACACTGATGCTATCTTTTGAGCTTCAAGAAACTTTAGTGAAAGCTCTTTTAGAGACAAAATTTTTTGAGTCGTTTTCACTGAAGAGAAGTTGAAAGATCTTTGCCCCTCATATGGTATGCTTAATATTTCATTCACCAATGATGATCTTTTGTTTGGTAGTACTATTTATAACCACTCACTATATGTAACAGTCGCAATATATGATGTTTCATTAAATTGCATAATGATATACCTAGGTGTATCAGTAAATATCATCGTTGTCCGCACCCCTGAGTTATTGTATCTGTACATAAGTTGTTTAGGCTATGATAAGCTGAAGCTGGCCAGCTTTAATGAGAAAAATCAAGCTACTCTTAGTTCCATAGTTCTTCCTCTTCAACTTGGGTGGTTGAAGATGGATGCCAAGTTCTAAGTGATCAACCTCAAGACCTCATTTAGGGCTATGTTGCATCACTCAATGATCCAAACCTATAATAAGGTTCCTTCCACCCTCCCTCAGTGTATTAAATATGCACGTAGAGGGAAACAATTTAATATCTGTGTTGTTGCTTGGTCATTCATTCTTGATTAACTAGATTGAGATTTACATGGATGCCCAATTTTACGTGGCCGATTATCCATAATTGAGACAAAGACTTGAATTGAAAAAGAGCCTCAAGCGTCCCGTCATCTCATGATAAGCTAGGCCCCATGTCAAGAGAGGAATGCCTAATATTCCCACAGAAAGAATTGTCATCGAGAGTGATTCTAGTGATTTTCCTGAGCAAGAGATTGATCCGCAGATTGTTTGACTCCTGAAGGTTGGACTAATTTTAGACTTGGAGGATCTGGATGAGAAATTCTCTTTAGTGCACACTCATTGCCTCATACATCCAGACAAGTGCTTCCACACTTGTCAACAATGACATTGTCGAATGAGATGCTAGCAATCGAGTCTACACTTCAGCACCCCCATATTGAGTTGGTTACAAAGTGCACAATGATTGTTTAAGAGCTCTATGCATTTTATATTGCTTTTAGAGATGGTTGTGATGATAAATTTTTTTTTATTTTACACAATAGAAGTGCCCATAACCCAGCATGAAGTATTTTCATTCAATTTTATTAATGAAGCCTTGGAGAGTATTCCCTCCTCTTACCACTCCACACTTTTTGATTGATATTATGTTGAGTAATGATAGTTTGCCTGAGGAGTTGTTATCCTACCTGTCTTGGATCTATGATCAAATTTGTGCTACTTATATTGGTGGCATATTGCCGGAGCATATGACTGCTCAAATGGTGCAAGTCTTTCAAGAATTTTGTAATTGTCTCGTGTAAAGCTTTGTCAAGATACTCGATGTTGACCTCATTTTTTAAATTTAATTTAAAATAAAACTTAATTCTAAAATTAATTCAAATCAAAATTTAATTATAACTTAAAATTAATTCTAATTAAAAAAAAAATCTCTAACTTCTCCTCCAAAGAACCTTCTCTCCTGGATTTTTCGGTTCGCAGCTCTCCCATTTCTCCCTCCTCTTTTCGCTCCTCTCGAACCGCAAAAGGCAACGCCGGGATCGTGACTTGAAAATGATTATCAAATTCTCTTATTTCTTCTTTTGCTATCTTACTCGAAATCATTAAGACAGTGTATGGTAGGTTAATAATAGGCGAAATTAACAACAAATTTAGCTTAAATCCAGCCAAACACCGAAAACTGAATGTTAAATGCTACACTCCGTTAAACCGATTTTTCTCACGTTTTGTCTAAGTTTCCCCGCATTCCGTCTTCATCATCATCTTCATTATGTAAATCCAAATTTATTAAATCCAAGTCGCACGCAGATTTACGATCGGTGGCTTCAAAGCTTTTCTCCGTCTAAATGAATTTGATAAATCCGAATTTACTAAATCCTCTTTTACCGTGTAGTAAAACACCACCTAAGGTAATTACTTTCTCTTTCTTCCCATTTTTCTGATTACTGCACGTACTCTATTATTTTTACTTGCGTATTCACATTTTTTTAAGACTTCCCATTTTTCTTATTTTTTAATTTTTATGGAAAGTCGGGCCCACCTTCATAAAAATTAAAAAAAGAAAGAAAACGCGCGACCCGGCCCAACCGTGTTATTGGAATATTCTCTTCGCGTTATTCTGAATATTTTATGTATTATTCATATGTTATTACTGTGTTATTGAGTTGACTTTGAGATATTTTTATCCTTTAAACAATAATATCAATAACACATGAATAACGCAAAAAATATTACTTCGATAACACATAAATATCACAATAATAACACATTAAAAACGCGCGACCCGGCTCGACCGTGTTATAGGAATATTCGCTTCGTGTTATTCTGAATATCTTTTGCGTTTCTCATGTGTTATCATTGTGTTATTGAGGTGTTATTCATGAACAACACACCAATAACACATTAAAAACGCGAAAAATATTCCCTAACATGAAAAATACCTCAATAACGCACCAATAACACATGAATAACGCGAAAAATATTTAGAATAACACGAGGGAATATTCGGTCGGGCCAGGTCGAACGTTTTCAATCTTATTTTTAATTTTTTATACAGGTGAGCCTCATCTTTCCATGTGTCAACTCGAGATTGGACTCTGCAAGCAGCTCTATATGCGGAATCCTGATGTAATAATTAAGAAAAAAAAAAA
>JXCR01026302.1:11744-53942 GCA_002079205.1 Phalaenopsis hybrid cultivar
TATTACTATTTTATTTAATAAGTGGTTTATATATTAGGAAATAATAATCTTACACAATTTTATATATCATAAATTAAGAAAAATCTTGGTATTGGAGACATATTTGGAATCAAAGTTAAAAAAAAATAAGAACGGACGCAAAATTGGCTCTGGTGCCGACGACGCCACTATAACCAAGTTGTGGCACCGACAGCGCTATTGGGAGCACCGACAACGATATCGGGAGCGCCGACAGCGCTGCAAGTAGTTTTGTGTGGTATGACGAATTTGGCAAACTTTGGCGGGATTGAATGAAGGAATAACTACCGAGAAGTGTTTTTAAAGTCCTAAAAACTGTCTTGGATGACCAGAAACTTCCTATTTTTGAATTCTATGGCTTCCAATTCCAAAAATATTTTCAGGAATGGAGTTTCCAATAGAAGAAATTTTATCAATTTTGACGCACAGAGATTATACAACAAAGTTTTTACGAAGAAGAGACTTATCAAGGAGAGAGACTTTGTCAATCATGGCTTAATTAATCCATGTTCTTCAATTGATAAAATAATTGTACAAAGACATTGGAAAGCTTTGTGCTACACTACCGCTGCAATTGTTCACCAGTGCTGAAAAAATTCTATGCCAACTTGCATGAAATTGCTGAAGGAGTTGTTTTTGTATGAGGTAAGGTTGTACCATTTACTCCTGCTCGAATCAATAAATTGTATATGATAGAAAAATGTTCTAATCTATTATTATACAAATTTCACCCCAACAAGAGATTTGATGCAAGATGTCTATAAGTTGCTGACGGATTAAAATGATAACTGGGAAATCCGAGATGAGGGATATGTTAGTTTCTCTGCTTCATTGCTTAATCCAATATCGAAACAGTGACATTTCTTCATTTTTGCAAAATTACTCCTTACCATGAAGATTAGTAGACTCACCAATAAAAGTGTTATTTTAAATTATTGCATTCAAATGAAAAAGCCCATTGATGTATGATTTATCATTTTTAAATCTATTATGGGTATTATTATGAATGAGTCTATATATTGACTGGGGCATCCTTCCACAATTTTCCTACTTAGCAGTCAATCTCAAGTTCCATATGAAAATTGGGATAAAGTTTTATTACCTTGGGAGCCCATGATTCTTATTGATGATAATTATATTGGGAATAGAAATGAAACATTGAATGTTATCTTTGATCATTCATCACATGTTTCAACTCCACTAATGCCACAAATAGTTGGAAGTTCACTCGCTTTGGAAAAGAAAATGAAGAAAATTGAAAGAGAACTTCATAGTATTTTGAATGACCTAGGAAATCTTAAATTCCTTTTCGGTCACCTAGATTGGAGGATGAAGGAAAATTTTGATCATACTGGAATAATTGAAGCAGGATTAATGCGGATGTTCAAGGAAAAAGGATGGATCGAAGAAAATTTGACTGATCAATTCTCGTACCGATCCTTCTACAATCTGTACATTCATTACCAGTCTATGAGAGCTATTAGAGAAGAAGAAAGTACTGAAGATGAGGCAGAATAATTGAAGAGTTGGACTCTACTAGTTTATAATACTTATGTATTTAATGTAATTGTGTGGATTTGATTTAGTTTGCTTTACTTTAGAATTCTAAACTTTAATTGTGTGTATAGTTTTGTGTCAGCGTTCTAGTGTTGTGGCTTGATTTTGACGTTGAATTATAATTTAGATTGCTTTATGTGTGTGAAAGTGTGATTAGAAAAATGTATTTGTAAAGTGTATTTTCATATATAAAAGTTAGTTTGGTGTTGTTTGTGAAAATGTTTGTTTGTGAATTATTGTTAGATGAAAATTAGTATTGAAAAAGACTAAATAAACTTTGGAGTGAATTGAAAGAAAATTGAAATTTGAAAAAAATAAAAAAATGGAGTTTTAAGCCATCAGCGCCGACGACGCTGGCATGGGCGCCGACAGCACCTTCGACTTGAGAACAGCCAAAACCCTTAAAATTCATGATTTGCACTGTAAAACTTCATTTTTACCCTTTGAGTCACCTTTAACCTCCAATTTTTGCACCTAAGGCTTGCTATTGCTCGGATTTGAGACAATTTTGAGGCAAAGGAAGTTCAGATTTCATCTTCTCTAGGTAAGAGCTACACTTTGAACTAAAATTTTTTTATTTTCACCAAGAATTTATCTCACATTATTGAGATCCAAAAATTTTAGAATTTTTTGAAAGATTTTGAGAAAATCCTTTGGTGAAAAACTCTTACTTAATAGATTTGAGTTTAAAGCGTTTCACATTGTGATTTTTTGAATTTTGGGAATTTATTTGAATTTTTATCAAATTTTCTTAGATTTAACATGGCACCTAAAATAAGCAAAGGAAAGAGAAAAGTGGATTATGACGAACAAAAATTTGTTAGCTTCAAGGCTAGTGCTCATTTCCATAGTCTACTTGAAAATAAAAAAGTGATTTCGGATCGTGGATTTAAAAATCCGGGAGGAGAAGTCGAGAGATTCATCAATGCTTGATAGTGGAAAAATTTTTGCTATTTTATTGCCGAGGCGATTATTGGTGTAGTAATGGAGTTCTATGCCAATTTTAAAGGGACTTATGAAGACTTTGTTTTTGTTCGTGGGAAAATGGTGGAGTTTTCTCCAAGAAAGTTTAATTAATTTTATTAGTTAGAAGATGTGTACAGTTTCCAATATAAATCATTTTCTGCTACGAATGAGGCCTTGGATGAGGTTATTTCTTTTTTTACTGATGGAAGAGGAAACCGAGAGGTGAATAATGGTGTTAAGGTAAAATTTCCTACTTCTATGTTAAATGTAGTATTTAAGGCCTGCACTACTTTATTTCTAGAAGAATGATACCAACAAATCATCATAGTGAGGTTACAAAGGATAGAGCCATCCTAAACTTCTGTATCCAGCAGGTGATGAGGATAAACGTAGGTTCTATTATTTATATGAACACTCAATCTATTACTTTGGGAGAGGCCACTGGTGGTTTAGCACACCCTTCCCTAATCTTCACACTCTATGAACAAGAAGGAATTGATTTTAGACTAGAGGAGGAAAGGATTGAGCCTCTAAAACCTATTGGGCCTGCCAATATAAAGACATATGAATCTCATGTTGGATGGAGGTCTGGAAGTAAGACCAGAGATATTCCTTCTACTTTGAGGACCCCTACTTCTAGTGACCCTACTCTTCGAGAACTTATGGAGCAGATGATGATCCAACAAAGAGATATCTAGACAATGGATCATAGAATGGAAAACATGGAGACCAGAAATGCTCACACTGATGATTTGATAAGACAAAAGTTCAAATATAATGTTGCTTATGATGATGCGATGGTCAGATATATGAAAGGTGATCACTCAGTTCAATTTCCTACTCACCCTGTCTTTATTCCATATTAGCAGTAGAATTTGAATGTGGAAGAAGAAGAAGAAGAAGTAGATGATTATTGGTGATATGTTAATTTGATCTTTCTTTTAGTTTATGTTTGATTGTACTTTGTTATTTTGTTGTTTGTTTTTGTTATATTGTTGAGACTGTTTGTTTTTAAAATGTGACACTCTGTTTTATTTTAGATATTATGTTGTGAACTGTAGGATTGTAAAATTATTTGTTATTTAAAATTCAATTTAGTACTGTTGTTAGTTTTAGTATTTTGTTAGATGTGTTGTAATTAACTCCTTCTCAATATGTTTTATATGTATTATGTGTTATTTAATGTTTTAAGTCTTGTAGTTTTTCATATTGGCACCTGCAATATTTCAGAATTAAGTTTCAAAAATCAGAACCTTCAACATGTATGTCTTTTCTTTATGTATTAAATGTTTTCTTTCACCTTTATTTTAAAGTTCTTTATACTAAATCCTTAAAAATTTAAGTTTGGGGGGAAAGAAAAATTCATTTTTAAAGAAAGAAACTTAATTTCATTTGTCCTCATTTAGCTATATTTTCAAAAATTTTAAATTTAACATGATCTGTGGTATTAGAGGTTAACTTTAGATAACTATATTTATGTTTCTAAATATATGGTAAATTTAAGTAAATATTTTCAATAATAAGGGTTAATTTTAGAGATTAAGATATTTGGCTTGAGAGAATAAGACTATGTTTTTCTATTTTAAGTAAAGAAGTTTGTATTTTTAAAATATTAAAAATCTTAGAGATTCATGTAAGGAGAAAAGAATAAAACTTTATGAAAAATCAATAAGCTAATATAATTTATAAAGTGAAGGAGTCTGAAAAGCTTTTAGCTTTAAGAAGATGATAGTGAAGTTCAAAATCATTAAATGCTATCCAGATACAATAATCCTAAACCAAAAAAAAAGGAGAAAAGAAAAAGAAAAGAAAAAGGATTGAAAATGATCCTGAAAAAGAAAAATATGTATTTGCGTATATGTCTAATTATGTGGGGAGAAGCTTGAGGATATGTCTAATTAAAAATTGGCTTCACTTGAATCAACTTAAAGAAGAAGGCTTGACTACATTTTCTAAACTTGTATTTGCGTATTATCATATTTAATAGTAAAATTTTATGAAGTTATTTTTCATAGGGATATTCTAAGTAACTTTTATATGACAATTTGCAATTTTTTCTTGAAAAGAATAGAGAATCAGAAATCATGGATTTGATTGTTGGATATTCTTATACCTTTAGTATTAACTAGATTTGTTTTGAATTTTTCTTAAGTTATGTTATTATGTTTATTGAACTTAAGTATGGAAATCTAGAAGATTAATTTATTTATCATAAGTCATATTTTTATGTAGTAAAGGAGTTACTTGAGGACAAGTAACATATAAGTTTGGGGGATTTTGATATACCAAAAATATATGCATTTTTAGACCCATATTTTACACTCATTTTTTGTGATATTGCACTTTAATGGAAGGTATTTTTCATATTTTCTTGTAGGTTGTTGATTTTTAGGAGTTGGAGCAAAAATGATGAAATTTTGAGTCAAAATGGAGAATATGTAAATTTGTTTAGCGTTGACGGTATCAGACTGGGTACCAATGGCGTCGTTTGACAGAGAGCAGCGAATTAAATAGAAGACCACTGGCAAGGATAACACTAGAATGGGTGACGACGAAGCTAGTGTCGGTGCAGACCTTATTTCTAGAAGATTCGACCAATTTGGATGCTTTTTGAGAGTTTTTGGATGCATCTATTGGAGAACCAACTCTAGGCTTTATTTAGGTCCGAAATTGATCAGAAAAGTGACTCTTCCTGACTTCTCATTGCCCAAAATTGAACATCCTACACACCACACACTCTCCATTTCATTCCACAACCACTGACAGTCCATTATTCTTATAATTTAGAGTTTTTGTGGTGAGATTGTGTGAATTTTTCTCTAAGAGTTGTTGGAGAATGAGAAAAGTGAGATATTTCTTTTTCTTACATTTCCTAGGAGAGGCTACAAGGGATTTGTTTTAAGAAAGATTTTCAGATAAGTGTTGTTTGTTTAATAGTGTTGTATGAACTTTCTATTATATATGAAATTTGTGTTTTGTTGTATCTTTCTCATAAAGTCTTAGTAGTTTCCTTTATCTTTCTTCCTACTGTAAGATATGGTGAAATGAAGAAGATAATATGGATGTGTCAATGTTAAATTATAAAATAAATTGTGATGGTTTTTCAACTCCGAACTTAATTTACTTTTCGAATTTTCGACCTGGCCAATTGAATTATTAAAATTTGTTGTGAAACATATGATCCGGGAAATGGAGTATGAGTTCTACAATAAAGTGAGGATCACATTGGATTCCATCAAGGAGAAATTTGTTCATGAAATTAATTGCAAATAAATAGGAAAATATACATTGTTGGGTGTAGACAGAAATTTTAGGGTGACAAACTAAAAATCCCTAATTTGGTCTTAATGTTTAAGGACTAAAGCAAGAGTTAGCCTTCCGAGAAAAGGAAGTGAGAGCTCTGGAGTGGGAGCCAGTATCCTCCTAGCCTAGCCATGGATTTAGGGACTAAATTTGGGATTAGCCAATGATTTTCTATAACATTGTATCTGGGTTTAAAATTGCTCTATTTGGCACAATACATATTCTAACCATTTATCTCATCTCATTTTACCAAAATCTCATTATAGCGGGAAAGTTGTTTTTACATATAAGAGAAATTCATCACATAATCATAGTTTAATAGTTTAATAATTTATTATTTATTGTTTAAACTTTGCATTTCAGTTTTGCTAGTAGTTAAATAATTTAGTTCTGATAATATCTCAACATTCAAAATTAGTGACAATAATTTTATTTTACTTTCTATGAATTTCCTAGTTAATTTGTCATTTCAAATTTAAACATTTCCCATGGGATCGAATTTCCTAGTTAATTTTACTTTATAATTTTTACGCGACTATATTTCTAGAGATCAACTTGTCAACTTTGATGGCATTAACCTTTTAGAGCATGTTAAGTGCACTTAGAGGCTTCAAGTGAGTTAGCTCGAGCCCCCTCCCTTGGCCATTTGATTCAATCATTGGACTATTGTACAATTGAGTAGTCACCCAATTTAATTTATTAGACCATACTCTAATTAAGATGCTAGGTCATTCACCTAGATCACCTCAAACTCACCAAGTGGATTCGGTCCAGATAGCCACAACTAAATCCATTCAATTGACCAAATCAGGCCTCTTCATTGAGGTAATTGCTCAACCAGCAGACCACTCCCTATTTTAGTCTTAATACATCACAAACCTAGCTCCTAAGGCCTCCCTAATGTGTGATTAAGCTTAGCCCAAGCAGAGCTTGCCTCGGCTCAAGCCAAAAAGTCCTAAATGGTCGAAAGCTCTTTGGCTTAGCCTTGATCTCTTATGCTCCCTTGACCTCTTAACCACTTGAGGCCAAACTTGGATTGATCTCTGACATAAAAAGAGCAACAACCGGGGCATGCTGAGGGGGGGGGGGGGTTGCCTGTTGAGCCTGGGTGCTAAATTTCTACCTTAGTTTCCCCTAAATCTCTAGTTTTACCCTATAAACTAGATTAGTTAGGCTAACCTCCTTGACTTGGCCATCAAGTAGGAAATCCTTTGGGACCCACCCAATCAAACTTGACCTTTCCCATTAACTCACCACTTCAGTTCAAGATGAACTCAACTTGCTTGTAGTTCATTCTAAATCATGGTCGGGCTAAGTTAAATCAATATAAAAACAAATTAATTAAAATAAGATTTAATTAAACTTGAAATTAAACCCATTAAATAAAAATCATAATTTTTTGAACTAAAATTAAATTTAATTTGTCAAAGTCAAAGTTGAACCAAAACCTTAAATGAAATCTAAAACTAATAAAATTTCAACCTTAAATGGACACTTGAATAGACTTAAACCTAAATCAAACAAACCTTTAAAACAAGCCAAAATCAAATATGACCAAGTCTAAATCATTCAAAATTGAAGCCTATTTTTTAATTCAAACTCAAATGAATGTAAGTCAAATTTAAACTTAACACGCCAGTGAAAATGAATATAAAATCTAATTCTATATGAACCCAAATTAAATTTAAACCTAAAATAACATAAACTAATTCAATCTAAACATTAACTAAATTAGTTCAAACCAAAATTCAATTAATAAATCAAACTCAAATTCAAAATAAACTAAGATTAAATCAGTTTATCAACTAAACTAAATTATAAATTATTTTATGCTTAAAAAATTCTAAAATCAAATCAACTTATACTTAAAGATAAATTCATCCCAAAATTTAAATTAAATAAATATATAAAAACTAGACTCAAACCTACCTAATTTAAATAAAACCTTCATCAAAACTTAATAAATACTAAACAAACTTAGCTTAACTTAAACCTTAACAAATTCAAATAATCAAAGTAAACATTAAATTGAAACATAGAAATTTATTAAATAAAAACTTTATGAGCCTAAAGCTATATTCCAACACCAAAAATAAATAGCTAAAATTAAACTAAAAAAGCACATCAATATTAACTTAAATAACCAATAAAACCAAGCCTTCTTTGATGGCTGCCAAACCCAAAAACCTAGCAAACGAAGCCAAAGTCGATCCTACATGGCGATATCAACAAACAAAGAATGCAACATTGCACAATCAAATTTAGAATACATCTATCATGCTTGAAGTTCTCTTAAAAAAATACTTGTTTGTAAAACAAACTGCACCATTGTGGTCAAAATTTCAAATTTATTTAAGGAAGTGTTTTTTTTCTTGATCGAAAGAAGTGAACATGGAAAAAATGATAAGCTATCGACATGATGTTTGTAACTTATGGCCCTTTTGGGGCAGCTTATTGGTGTGGTGGGTGATTTGAAAATGCCAACTTCGCTTTTGTTTTGCATGTATCGATCGTGATATGAAATTGTCGGACGCTATTCTTTCATTATTTGCGATCGCGCCTCCAACCCTACGTTTCGCGTTTTGTTCGAGCGTATTACTGATACGCCTAAAAATGCACCATATTTAATGCTTCATTTTATAATAATGTTGCAATTTAAAAGTATTTTTTCTTATGTTTTTGGTTGTAGGTATATCAAATTGAAGAATTTGGAGTGATTGGAGCGAAAAGAATAAAAATGGACCAAAAAGGAGCAAACTGGAGCAAATTGGGTCGAACCGGGGCACACCGGAGCCAAGGGGACCTAAATCGGACACTTAAGTGCATGTGCCTGGTGCATAAGCACCCAAAATGGTGCTTAGGTGCCACCAGATAGAGAGGGGGTGCCTAAGCTGCAAAAAACGGCGCTTAGGCGTCGGTGACGATTTTCAACATATCTTATAGAATATACGTCGGATTTGGACAATTGTTGAAGCGGTGCTTCATGTATCTCTTGGGGAACTCATTGGAAATGAGAAAAGGGACTTCTTAGAAGAATTTGAGGTGGTTATATGGAGTTTTTAAGAGGCACTTCAAACACCATTTGGAAGATTCATTGAATCTGGACAGTTTTGAAGAGACACTTAAGCATCTCTTAGGAAATTAGAAAAAAAAGGCTTGGAAATGTTTTTAAAACAACTCTTAAACTTCTGAATTAATTGAAAGAGGAGAAGAAGACTTGGATAAGAAGAGAAGAAGGCTTGGGTGTGAGCCCCAAGCCGGGCGGCAAGGTGAGAGAGAAAGTGAGAAAGTGAGAGATTTCTTCTTTTCTTTTCACTTTGTTCTTGGAGAGGATTGTAAGGAGATTGCTTTGTATATAGAAGGAGAGTTTGATTTCTATTAGAGATAAGTATTTTTATTGTATTTTGATTTGAATTTAGTACTTTTTTTGTATGTTTTCAAAGTCTTGTTCAATGAAAAGTTCTAGTAGTTTTTCCATGTGTACTGAGTAATTTTCTTTACTCTTCCCTCTTTTAATGAATTAGTATGCATGTGTAGGATATAGAATCAAGTAGAGTGAGAATATATTGTGATGACTTTTAATTTTTTCTTTATTTACATGTAAATTTTATCAACTTGCATGTTAAAATTTGTTGTGAGAACATGTAAGATTTGGGATGGTATTATCTCAATCAACTATGGTAGAATCATATGAGATTGTATGGATGAGAATTTAGTCCATTTAGTTAAATGCAAAAAAAATAGAAAAATAATCTTTAAAGGGTGTAGAATTAGAGGACTTTAGAGTGACAGGCTAAAGCCCCTAATTTGGTCTATTATTTTAGGTTTTGATGCAAGATGTTAGCCTCCAGGTGGAGGGATAAGAGGGAACTCTAGAGTGAGAACTAGTATCTTCCCTGCCTAGCCCGTCTTGAAAACTATTCAAACTTTAGATTAACCAATGTTCTTTATAACATCTCTAGTAAGGCTAAAGAATATAATTGCTCATATTTGTCACAATCTCTCTCACTACTTGTTTTACTTTTACACATGCCACTACTTTCATTGCATGAGGAAGATTACTTTTAATATATTAAAAACCCCACTTTTTGATTTTCACTAAGTATTTTAATTTAGAAGTAGAAGAGTTTTGTAGTGATAATTTTAGGATAAAATCAAAACCAAACTTTTATCGACCTCTCAAGCTAAGGCGTGTCATTCTAAACTAGAATTTCTCTTGCAAGTCGTCGTGATTAACCTCAATCTCCATTGGATCGATATTCAGGGCTTAATCAAAAAGCCCTATATTACTTGATAATGATACATATACTTGGGTAAAATCCCTAGAAAGATAATTGAAATCTTACTTTGCTTGGGATCAAGTTTTCGGTGTCATTACCGGCGATTAAAATCTTCAAGTAGTGGTTTCAACTTTTTAAATTCTACATATAAAAATGGATATTGGGATCAAGTTTTTAGCACCGTTGTTGGGGATCACAATGGTTGATCCTGAATTTTAGGAGAATTTTAGTTAAATTAATTAGGCTTAGAATTAAAAACTGTAGTGACGTAAAAACTATTTTTGTGTGAAAAGTGTTTTTTGTATGAAAAGTGTTGTGAAAAAATACAGTTTATGTGAAAAACAAGGTGTTTGTCAAAATGTTTTATAGTGTTGAATATATTTTTTTATTTTATTTATTTAATTATTAATTTATTGTTTGTTGTGATGCGTATGCGAAACAAAGGATCTGTAAAACTTGTGTCTTATGATCCTGAGTTAAAAAAAAATCAAAAAACAAAAAGGACTTGAAAAACTAGAAATGGAAATGGAAAATATTCAAAATAATAACTTAGAAAATCATCATAAATCATTGAAGGATTATGTAAATCCTATGACAGATGAAATTCACTCAAGTATTCAAACCCCTGTCGTAGAAGCTGACTCGTTTGAAATAAATCCATCGATTATCCAACTAGTGCAGAATAACCAGATTGGGGGAACTCCTTTGGAGGATCCCTATTTACACTTATCAAATTTTCTAGAACTTTGTGCTACATTTCATTACAATGACATATCAGACGATGTTGTTAGACTAAGGCTTTTTCCTTTCTCACTAAGGGATAAGGCTAAAATGTGGTTATACTCATTAGCACCTGGATCCATTAAAAATTGGGAGGAGTTAACTCAGAAATTCTTAGCTAAGTATTTTCCACCTTCAAGGACTACTAAACTTAGAAATGATATTATCTCATTTTTTCAGTATAAAGGGGAATCAATATACAAAACTTGGGAAAGATTTAAGGAACTCTTAAGTAAGTGTCCACACCATGCTCTACCTGATTGGTTAATCATTCAAACTTTTTACAATGAGTTAGTAGGATCCCTTAGGTCTACAATTGATGTTGTGGCTGGTGGATCACTAATTTCAAAACCATTTTGATGTAGCATATGTGTTAATTAATGAAATGGCTACAAATAAATTTCAATGGCCCTCTGCAAGTGAAAATCCTAAAAAGGTAGACAATATTCATGATACATATGTGTTTGCAATTCTTGCATCTCAAGTTGCTACAATATCAAGAAAGTCAAAACAACTTGGAATGAACCAGCCTCAATTCACTTCAGTAAGTGAGGAAAGCTCATTAGGGCATATGATTGATTTTAACTTATCATATGAGACTTTAAATACCATAAACAACCCGTATTCTAACTTTTACAACTCAAGTTAGAATAATCAGAGGAGCACAAACTATAGAGCTTCATATCTACCAAACTCTAACAATGATCAACAATTTGATGATAAGAAGATGTCTATAGAAGAAGTGGTATTGCAAATGGGAAACCAGTTGCAAGGTCAAAATGTTGTGATTAGAAACATAGAGAATCAAATTGGATAAATTGCTAACTCACTTAGCAATAAAACCCAAGGAACACTTTCTAGCAACACTGAGATCAACACTAAAGAGAAAAATGATGAACAAATAGACACTGTCCAATTAAGAAGTGGAAGAGAGATAGAGGTTGTGGTTAGAAAAGAGAAAGCAGTTGTGAGAGAAATAAAGGAAACTAAAAGACCTAAAGAACATGTTTTTAAGGATCTAGAAAAATTAATTTCTGCAACTAAAATCAATTTAAAAAGATCACCACATCCATTTTCTCAAAGACTTAGACAGTATGAGTTGGATAAACAATTTTCAAAGTTCATGGAAGTACTTAAGAAGTTAACAATAAATATTCCTTTCGCTGAAGCTTTGGAACAAATGCCAACTTATTCAAAGTTTATGAAGGAGATAGTAAACAAGAAAAGGAAGTTTGGGGATTACGAGACAGTTGCACTAAGTGAGGAGTGCAGCGTTATACTTCATAAAAAGCTTCCTCAAAAACTTAAAGATCCTTGTAGCTTAACAGTTCCTTGTACAATTGAAGAAAAATTATGTGAAAAAGCTTTATGTGATTTAGGATCGAGCATTAAAGTGATGCCTCTATGAATATTTAGAATGTTAGGTTTAGCTGAAATTTCTCCCACCACTGTAACCCTTCAGTTAACTGATCAATCTATCATTTATCCAAAAGGGAATATAGAAGATGTGCTTGTTAAAATTGATAAATTTATCTTTCCTATGAACTATTGTATTAGATATGGAGGAAGATAAAGAAAGTCTAATTATTTTAGGGAGACCTTTTCTTATTATTGGGCAAGCTATGATAGATGCACAAAAAAGAGAGTTGACTATGAATATTAATAACCATGAAGCCATTTTTGATGTTTTAAAGTCTATGAAGTATCCAGATGAGAGAAAAGATGATGATTATTTTTGGATCGATGAAATTGATTATCTAAGTAAAGACCATTTTCAAGAAAGTTATGACAGTAAGTTACCAGATGAGATCGAAATAGACTTTCAGGATGAGTTGAAAATATTGTTTAAAGAAGACTATATGCATGTTCAGAAGAGGTGTGAAATGATGGATGTTACTGAAAATAGTAAAATTTTAATTCCATCTGTTGAAAAATCTCATAAACTTAATATGAATGTGCCCTATACATTTTTAAGGCCTACCTATTTAGGGAATTCAACTACACTACCAGTCTTTATATCTTCAAATTTGACTCAATCACAAGAACCTGGATTAAATGATGAAATCAGTTAAAGATCTCCTAAGAAAGAGTTATTCAAAATCACTGAATGGCATATTCCGTGGTATAGAGACAAAATGAATGAGATTCTGATGCTAGGGCAACCAGAGTAAAAAATTTAATATATCGGGTCATCGATGTTATACCAAGCGCTTCGTGGGAGGCAACCCATAGTTATCATTGTTATCTGTTTATTGTGATTGTTGTTATGTTGGATTGGATTATAGTGAGATGTTGGACTTTGATCTGTGTTTGATGTGTAAGAGTGGATTGGCATAATGTTGTGAGTTAATTCCTTCGTCATGACTAGATTTGTATATGATTTTTGATAGTAGCAAGTTGACGAGTCTATTACGACTTAGTTCTTAGCCGGAACTGAGCATTACCTTGAATCCTGTAGTGTTTGAACTTGCGACACTCCATATAAACTCTATTACTTCCTTTATCTGACATTGTCTTCACCAGGTAAGGTCATGAGCTTACTTACTGAACAACATCTGGATGAACTGCACTATATTTACCACATTATGTATGCGTTAGACTTATAGTAATCCTGAAATTGGTAACACATGAAGTAATTCTAGTCCAGGGGTGATAATGATACAAGGTTTTATAATACACTCACTTTATTAGTGTAGTTTATTTAGTTAGAAATTGAAAGCAAGGAGGGGAAATGTGAGCAGAAGGGAGATCAAATTAACCTCAGTCATTGTTTGTTTATAAATCTCTATGTATTGGAGTTTGTGTGTCTATGTTTGTAAGTCAACTTAAATGAGTCTTTATAGATAAAAAAACTTATCTCGATATTGCAAGCTTGTTAGCATCCAACAATTCCTTTATGAAGTTTAAAATGTGTTACTGTTTAATCTTCAATTTGTACTTGTTCTACTATTTAAAATTCCTTTATAGTGTTTTGTCAAGCATGTTTAGGCTAGATTTACTTTCTACTACAATATTCTACCATGTTTTAATTGTTGATATTTTTATAGGATGTGTAGTAAATTGTAAAAGTAATCTTTCCCTGCCGCATATTTTTGTACTTCATTGATACACATGTTTGAGCTTAAGTTTTGGGGAAAAGAAAAATGTTTCAAATTTAAACCTTACTTGTTTTCAAAATTATTAAAAATAATTTTTTATTTTATTTCTAATGATTATTGTTATGTGGAGTCATCTTAAGGATGTTAAAATTTTACGTNATGAATTTTAAAATGTGTTACTGTTTAATCTTTAGTTTGTACCTGTTCTACTATTTAAAATTTCTTTATAGTGTTATGTCAAGCATGTTTAGGCTGGATTTACTTTCTACTATAATATTCTACCATGTGTTATTTGTTGATATTTTTTTAGGATATGTAGTAAATTGTAAAAGTAATCTTTCCCTGCCGCATATTTTTGTACTTCATTGATACACATGTTTGAGCTTAAGTTTTGGGGAAAAGAAAAATGTTTCAAATTTAAACCTTACTTGTTTTCAAAATTATTAAAAATAATTTTTTATTTTATTTCTAATGATTATTGTTATGTGGAGTCATCTTAAGGATGTTAAAATTTTACGTATAGAAATGGAGTAGGAAAACTTAGTTGATATTTTTAGTGAAAGGGATAAACCTAGAGTTAAGGACATTTAGTTGAGAACTTGGGAAAATGAAGAACTATTTTAGTAGGAAAAATTGTATTTTTTGAAAAATTAAGGATTCTTAGAATTCTTATTTTCAAACATTTAAGGCTTTCTTAGAAAGTATTTTTTTTAAAAAAAATATACATCTTTTCAAGTGAAGGAAAGTAATAAGTTTTAACTTTAGAGGAGGATAGTGGAATTCAAAATTATTTAAAAGACATCTTTAGATATAGTAATTCTCACATAAAAAAAGAAAAAATAATAAATTGATGAAAAAGATCCTGAAAAAGAAAAGAAAAAAAAGATGCAAAAAAAAGAAAAAAAAGGTGAGGAGAAGCTTGAGGAGAGGTCCTAATCAAAAATTGGTTTCACTTGAGTCTTTCTAGAGTAAAGAACTTAGAACAATCCTAAGCTTTCTTTTTATACTTGTATTAGTAAAAATTATTTTGAAGAGAGTTCTTAATTCTAGAAAGTAAAGTTCATAGAATCCAAAGTTTGAAAAATCTGCATATATTTCTGAATTAGACAAAAAAACTATATCCCAAGTTTGATGAAAAATATTTTAGACCTTGGGCTAGTCTGATTCACTAGAAGATCTTGTAATTTGAACTATCACATTTTTAGAATAAAATTTTAGCAATTCTAAAGGATGGCACATTAACTTTAATTTACATAAATTATTTTTAAAATGTAGTATTACTTGAGGACAAGTAATGTTTAAGTTTGGGGGATTTTGATACGCCCTAAAAATCTATTATTTTTATTCATTATTTTATAATTCTATTACACTTTAAAGGTATGTTTTCTTGTGTCTGTAGTTGTAGGTACATCAAATTGAAGAATTTGGAGTGATTGGAGCAAAAGGAACAAAAATGGAGCAAACCGGTGCAAATTGGCTCAAATCTTGGCACATTGGAGCCATGGGGAGCTAAATTGGACACTTAAGTGCCTACGCTCGGTGATTAAGCACCCAAAATGGCACTTGGGCGCCACCAGACAGAGAGGGGGCGCTTAAGCGGCCCAGAATTGGCACTTAGGCGTCGATGACAGTTTTCAACATAACTTCTAGAATATACGTAAGATTTGGATGATTTTTTAAGCGGTGCTTCGTCCATCTCTTTGGGAATTCATCAGAATTAATAAAATGGACTTTCTAGAAGAATTTGAGATGGTTTTATAGGGTTTTGAAGAGGCACTTATAGCACCATTTGGAAGATTCAATGAATATGGACAGTTTTGAAGGACACTTAAGCATCTCTTAAAAAATTATAAAAAAAGACTTGGAAATGTTTTTAAACTAAATCTTAGACTCTTGAATTAATTGAAAGTGGAGAAGAATACTTGGAAAAGAAGAGAATAAGGCTTGGGCGTGAGCCCCAAGCGGAGCGGCATGGTGAGAGAGAAAGAGAGAGAGTGAGAGATTTCTTCTTTTCTTTTCACTTTATTCTTGGAGAGAATTTTAAGGAGATTGCTTTTGCTATACAAGGAGAGTTTGATTTCTATCAAAGATAAGTATTTTCATTGTATTTTGANTTATGGTAGAATCACATGAGATTGTATGGATGAGAATGTAGTCCATATAGTTAAGTGCAAATAAATAAGAAAATAATCTTTAAAGGGTGTAGAATTAGAGGACATTAGAGTGACAGGCTAAAGCCCCTAATTTGGTCTATTATTTTAGGTTTTGATGCGAGATGTTAGCCTCCAGGTGGAGGGATAAGATGGAACTCTAGAGTGAGAGCTAGTATCTTACCTGCCTAGCCTATCTTCAAAACTATTTAAACTTTGGATTAACCAATGTTCTTTATAACATCTCTAGTAAGGGTAAAGAGTATAATTGCTCTTATTTGTCACAATCTCTCTCACTACTTGTTTTACTTTTACACATATCACTACTTTCATTGCACGAGGAAGAGTAATTTTAATATATTAAAAACCTCACTTTCTGATTTTCACTAAGTATTTTAATTTAGAAGTAAATGCAGTATTGTAGTGATAATTGTAGGATAAAATCAAAACCAAACTTTTATCGACCTTCCAAGCTAGGGAGTGTTATTCTAAACTAGAATTTCTCTTGAAAGACACCATGATTAACCTCAATCTCCATGAGATCGATATTTGGGGCTTAATCAGAAAGCCTTATATTACTTGATAATTATGCGTATACTTGCGTAAAATCCCTAAAAATATATTTGAAATCTTACTTTGCTTGGGATCAAGTTTTCGATGTCATTACCAGGGATTAAAATCTTCAAGTAGTGGTGTTAACTTCTTAAATTCTACGTATAAAAAAGAATATCAGGATAAATTACCCTCGAGCCCGTCGTCCTCGATATCGCCCTTCACTTCCCCTTTCTAATCTCTCATGATTTTCTCCCAAGCAGTCTCAGTCGCGGTCGATCAAAGTCTGCTCCAAGCAAAGATCGAAGGTTTTCGAGAAATTGGACCTCTTTCTGGGCAATGACATCTCCTTCGGCTTTGTCACCGAGCTCGGTGACAAAGCATCTTTCAAAAAAGCTTAGCTCTGTCTTCAAATCATCCTCTTCGTCGCATCCCCCAGCTCTTCTGGTGGCATACCTTATGCTTCTCTCTTCAGCTCCACCGAACCCCTCTTTCCTCTCCGTCACCTCCTCTCCCTTCTGGCTCTAGGTGAGGATCGAAGTTTGCTTGATAGTAATTATTTTATACTTTATAAGAAATCCCAGGGGTGATATGAAATGGATTGGAGGGTTTTATTGGAGAACCATCTGAGCCTATACCTTTTACCTATATAAAAATAGATGAAAAGAAAATCTAATTTACATAGTAGTAATTTTCTGTTATGTCTTGTATATTGTTTTCCGTATAATTTTTTACCTATGGCATTCATATTATAAGGGCCATAAATTGAAAACAGGCAATGAGATTGGAGTCTTCTTCTACTTACCAGTGTAAGATTTCCCAAGTCCACTGGTCATTTTTAAATGATACAATCGTTTGAAAGATTTCAAATGATCAATTAATGCTAGAATCCTATCGTTGAATATAGTAATGTGCATATAAGTTCACTTTGATTGGATGAATCAAGTCAAAATTTATACCTAAACAGGTTCTTATGAAACAACTTAACCAAATATGGGCAGAATGCTCATTTATCCAACAACAGCTCTCAGTAAGCTGTTCTGAATAAGCTACCCCAAACAACAAGCCAGTTTATTCTGATAATTTGTAGATTACCAGATTATCAGAATAATTTACTTATCAGCAGATTATAAATAATCAACAACTACCCTAAACAAACCCTTAAGCTTAAATCATCTCAATCGTCGTCGAAGTTGCTCAACGACATCCAATTGCAAAACAAACTATGTGAGGGCTTTTGGGATGTGAGTTTGCCTAAGAAGGATACTCATATTGTGAGGATAAGGTCAAGTAATTAACATGCCAATCAAGATATTAATTAAAATTAAAATTATAATAAATATATGTAAAAACTATCTCCTTTCTACCGAAGCACATTGCCAATCCATTTTGTCCCTATTGTAATTGAGCCCCACTACCTCCAATGAGATGAAGCCAACTCAGAGAATAAAAAAAGTGAAAACTAATATTATCCCATCCGCTCCCCTCCCTCTCGTCATTCTGGAAAAATACTATGACCGTTATTATGTGTTAATCAGGAAGGATGGAAATCAGGTAGCTAAATTTAGAGTTTTGTAAGTAGAACTATGGGGCATTTACTTGATTTAGCACAATCAGTAAATAGGTTTTGGCGAATCAAGACCCACCGATCTCAATTGACATAGTTATAGGGTAGTCGAACTATGGGGCTATGCTATTAAAATACCTAAAATATCATGTAGCACCCCATTAAAGTGGGGCTAAGCATGTGATAACATATAAGTTACCTCTATTTTATTCATAGTGGGACATTTTATGAGAAAGGGCTAACTAAAAAATCTCATGTAATTATTGTTCATTACTATGCACTCAACATTCTCCCGCCCCCTCTTATTCTCATTTCTTACGCACTATTCCTTGGGCATGATTCACAAGCAGATTCAGATTCAACATCCTAAAATGTGTGATGAATATGAGAATAAAAAGAGGAGCAATAGAAGGAGAATAAACTCAACATAGATACACTGCCAACATAAAGTGCACAAGGGAGTTTATGCAGCAACAAATGCTAGAGTTAAGAGATCAGATGATGGAATCCCTCTGAACATTAGTGGCTTGGGGAAGAGAATCAAATCCCTGAAAGGATGGACTGACACCCAATGACTGAAGGAAAATACAAGCCTATGAAAGAGTATGAGATTCTCATTACCAACATAGTGTTGGGTCAGCACTAATTGATAGAGATTTGTTTGGACGTCCTTATGTGCCCTGAAAATTTGAGAACACCTTCTCTCATTAGATCTCTGATGACAAACACTCAGAATGGTTTAAGATACCTACACTTAAATCAAACAAGGGTTGGACTGATCCTGTCAACCACATTGCCTCCTTTGGGTCGACATTTTATCTTCTAAAGATTATTGATACATTGACGCTTCCTCTATTTTTCACCACACTAAGGGTGTTGGCCTTCATATGGTTTAATGGATTGTTGGTAGAAGTGATTGTCTCCTTCACCGACTTCAAGAGAATGTTTATGACATAGTTTACTAGCATTTAGAAGCCACATAAGATTTTGCAGATCAGGTAGGGGCATAACAAGAGTCTTTACTTATTCATCAATTGATTCCAGAAGGAGATGCTAGAGAAGTGGGTTCTCAAAACTATCATAGATCATACCACCTTAGCTTAAGGGTTGAAGGATGGTCATTTTGGTATGCTTTGAGCTTGCAACAACTACATACATTAGTCAAGTTGTTGGAGTTGACCAACAACCATATCTAGGTCGAAGAGTACAACACCACCCCTACTTCCATCAGAATAGAGCCATTCGCCTATTGCTTGTAGAAGAGAGCTTCCTAAGGTGACAGGTATAGATCAAGGAAAGAATCATGTCCTTTCAGCATTATGAAGGCAATCAACCACCTTGATACTACAAGGAGGCCAACGGGAACTGCAATCAAGGAGGTCAGGCTTGATTCCCTGACCAAAAATCAAATTGTTACAATGAGTGACCATTAAGGAGGCCAGGCTCTAGTCAGAAGAACTGTGCACAGTTGTCCTCACTCCAAAGCATAACACTTATCCACTCATCTTATTCACCAATGTGGATATGCATTTTAAGTGGAATCTATATAAAAAGTTATCATTGTCGCCACCTTGATAAGTAACAACCAGATCAAAAGTATTTTGGTTGACACTCGTAGCTTCGTGAATATCCTATTCAAGTAGGTATTTAACAATATAGGTCTTGGAATGACCGACATACTATGTCGTCTAGGCCAATTTTGGCTTACCTAATGAGAGGAAGGATGCATTGGGAATAACTACGCTGACAGTTACCTAGGGAAAAGGTGACAAGCAGTTTACTTACATAGAGGATTTTATGGTGGTTATCTTGTCACCAACATACAACACCATCTTCAGTCAATCCCTACTGAATGCCTTCAAGGTCTTAGTCTTAATGTACCAAGTAGTTGTTAAGTTTCTAAGTGACATAGAGATCATCATCAATTGAGGGAAGCTAGAGCAATCACAGACATGCTGCCTTCAGACGGGCATAAGCATGGAGCAAGAACCGCTCGATCTTCAAAATCTGCATGAAGGGGGTCATGATACCAACAAGATCACTCTTAAAATCCTTATGGATGATGGAGAGCTTGTTAAATTTTTTTCTGATAAGTGAAAATTTTGATGCAGGGTTGAAGGATTTGTTGATCTAAACCCTTTGGGAGCATTGACATGTCTTTGCATGATCGACTGTCGAAATGTCACGAATATCAGATGATGTCACCTGCCACCAACTGAACATCAACCTTGACACTTAATTGATGAAGCGGGAGACAACATCTTCCGCTATGACCTAGGTTAGACAAATTCAAGAGAAGGTACAAGAACTACAAAAAGTAATCTACATTCAAGATGTATAATATTTGACCTAGGTATCGAATGAGGAGATGGTGCAATAAGTGAACTACAAGTGGAGGATGTGTGTGTACTTAACCAATTGAATACTGCCTACCCCATGGATAGCTACTCACTGTCAAAAATCTCAGTATGAGTTAGATCAGGATGGTTTATTGAGGTGTAAAGGTAAGATTTTTGTTTCAGATGTTGATGATCTAAGGAAGGAAATTTTAGAGGAATCACATTCATTTTGTTACATTGTGCACTCAGGGAGAAACAAAATGTATCAGTATCTCAAAGAAGCATTTTAGTGGCAAGGATTAAAGAGGAATGTGGCAAAATTTGTGGCCAAGTTTCCTTGATGTCAGCTAGTGAAGGTCGAACATCAACGTCCTAGAGGTTTCTCAGTTGAAATGAGAGGAGATTGCAATGAACTTTTTTATTAGTTTGTCGAGATCACATTAGAGTCGTGATTCTATTTGGGCAGTTGTCGATAGACTGACCAAATCTACCCATTTCATGCCTATTAGACATATAGATCTAGTGGAGAAGCTAGCCAAATTATATGTTGATCAAATTATACGGTTACATGTAGTGCCAAAGTCTATTGTGCCTGATGGAGATGACATGTTTACTTTCAGATAATGGAAGTAAGTTCAGGATCTTTAGGTACTCGACTAGATTTTAGTACAACATTTCACCCGTAGACAAATGTTCAGTCATAGAGGACTATTCAAAACTTGAAGGATCTATTAAGGTTATTTGTTCTTGACTTTGGTGGATGTTGGGAGTCACATATATATTTAATAGAGTTTGCATACAATAATAGTATGAGGTTAGCATCGAGATGACTCCATATGAAGCTTTGTGTGGAAGGAGATGCATGACACCTCTATGTATGATTGAAATAGGTGAGAGAAAGATCATTGGCACTGATTTTGGTTGATGATGCTACTGAGAAGATTAGACTGATCTAAGATATAATGAAGAAAATACATGTTAGATTGAGAAAATATTATGATGACAAGCATAAATCTATTGAGTTTGAAGTTGGATAGCTTGCTTTCATTAAGGTCAGTCCATTAAAGAGAGTGTAATTTTCTGAGAAGGCAAGTAAATTGTTTCTCAGGTTTGTTAGTCCATTTGAGATTGTTGAGAAGTTTAAGAAGGTGGCTTACAAAATAGCTTTACCATCTCATATGTTAGGAGTTCATAATGTTTTTCACATTTTTTTACGAGAAATTTTATTACAGTTTAAGCCAGTAGGATGATAGCAAACTCAATTGATATTTAACCTAATTTGACTTTTCTTGAAAAGCCTAGAAGGATTCTAGATTATGATGTGAAGTTGTAGAATAGAGAGATTCTTTTTGTGAAGATTTTTTGGAAGCATGGGTTGAAGAAATATGTTACCTCTGAGAAAGTCTTTGAGATGCAAGAAAACTATCTACAACTTTTCAATTGAGGTATGGCCAATTTCATGTTTATTTTTTAATTTTGAGGAAAAAGTTTTATAAGGAGAGATTGTAATAATAATAATAATAAATAGAAGATGCAAGCGATTTGAGGACACGCATCCCCTCACTGAAACATTGTTGACCTCATTTTTTGTTGAGGTTTTACTTTTTTCTCTTTAGTAGCCTAGGCTCTAGCTATAAGACTTTCTTGTTGACTATCCCTAGAGGACTAGAAAAGGGACCCTCACCATTAGAAATTATAAACTCTTCTTTGCTCAACTTGAAGTTCCACATATTGGTCTTAACTTCTAGCACTTAGTAGGCGGGGTCAGTATGGGGGAACTCAAGGGGAGTCTCCCATAGGATGGTCAGACCTTAGGACTAACCCTGGGTGGTCTGGTGATGGTTGAAAAGGTTTGCACACACTAAAATTTCTCACATACCCCAAACTCTAAGACCCCTTGATTTGGTCTCATGATTCCTTTTGGAAAGTTCATATGAATGAACCTATACCCCTAGTCTTTGGCTAAGAGGGTTAGAACAAGCATATTAAGCATCCAAAATGAATCCTTATATAGCTCCTATTGGTTTGACATGGCTTCATGACTTACTTTCCCATTTTAGCCCAAAATATCAAATTACCAAAATACCCCTATAACCCTAATTTTTGCCAAAAACTCCCAAAATTACCTAAATTTGCCCAAAAACCATCTCAAACCACTCACCACTACCTAAATTGATCAAAATTCACCAAAATCACTAAATTCCCAAAATACCCCCAAAATTACCAAAAATTACCAAAATGCCCCTCATAACCTAAAAGTTCTGAAAATTCCAAAAATTCCCAAAAAATTCCAAAATCATCCCAAATATTCCCAATTTCAATTTTTTATCATCAGTTTGACTCAAGTTGACCAAAAGCCTTAATTTGCCCTTAAAGACCCAAATGTCCCCAAATTAATCCCAACTTTGGCCCAATTGACCCCAATCTTGACCAATTTTAATTCCAAGTCAAAATTAAGTATCCCCAATCCTAATCTAAGAAAAATTTAAACCCCATTTGATCCAATTATAAGCCCAATTTTACCAAAATAAAAAAAGCCCCTAGTTTTACAATATGCCTAAATCCATCAAATTAGCTAACCAATTCAATTCAAAATCACTTTAATTTTTTCCAAAGCTTTCATGATATACCCCTACAAAAAATTCAACATTCAATTAGCCCAAAATTTGGCCCAAATTTAATTTTAATTTCAAAAGCCCAAGCCCACCACATTTAATTTCAAAAGTTCAAATCCAAAGCCCACATGACAATCATTTCTCTTCATCATCCATTTGATTAAAATCATTCCTAAAGTCCTAACATCAAAATAAAATCATTCCAAATTAAGCATCATGCCAAACTCTACCGAAAATACAAAAATTCCAAAAATCCCTTCTCATGAAAATTAGTTAAGCCAAAGGGGAGCCATGAAGCCACTCCCAAGCCATAGGCAAGCCAAGAGAGCCATGCCACATCACCATACTATTAGTGGCAAGAGGCCAAGCTACTTTAAAATATCCTTAAGATTCTTTTAACTCTTCCCATGAATCACCTAAACCCCATACTTAACAAAATCACTTGGATAGGGACCTTACTAATGATTGAGCTGAACTATATGATTTCTCTCAACACCCAAGCCAGCCTTGGTGGGTGAACCCAACCCAAATCCATGACTTGACCCAATCTGACCCAAAATAGCCATTCCTACATCTAATTTTAATTCAACATCTTTACACATGACCAACCCCAATTGACTTCACAAAACCCAAGCCCTGACCTCCCTTAGTGGGATGGTGACTTCTCCCTAGCCGGTAGACCACCTTGGCTGCCAGAAAAGCCATCTACAAGTGCTCCCCCATGACTAAAACTAAAAATTAAACCCATCCAAGTTGGCTCATCCCAATTGGATTTTTTCAACTTGTTGGCATCCACATAAGAAACCTAAAGCACCCACCAATTGCCTCTTGTGACCTCTCCTTCCCCCTCTATTTAAACCCACCCTCCATGGCCAAACAAAGAGAGCTTGAATTTCCTTGGGGAGACTTTGTCAAATTGCTTCCAGAGCTTCCTTGAGACCTCTTGAGATTAACCTATCCAACCTTAATTTTGGAGCTCAAATTTAAGGCCGAAACAGGACACTCACCAAACATCCAGCAAATCCAAATTAATTGCACCCACACCATCCCCACACTGAGAGAGAAAGATCCCCCACAAAAGCCTCATCACTAGAGCACCCTAAGGTGGACTTTGATCGGACCCCCAAATTGATTTTGGTTGAAATCATATCTAGACAATTCACTAATACTCAAGTCTTAATCCTTAGGCTCTTTAGACCCCTACGAAGCTTCCACAAGCATCCAATAGAGGCTTCCCCTCTTGGACCAATATATTGAACTTAACCCTAAACTTAGCTTCATTTAATTCTCCCTGAGCATAGAGTTGATTTGGTGTTTGATTAACCGTATGGATGTGTGCGTCTCATCAAGATGAGTCAATAGGAACAAAACCTCGCTTGATTTAGTTAAGTATCGAGAGAGATATTAGGGTTTGAAGGTGAACGGTTCTCGTGCTAGATGCTTTGGGGACGATGACCCGTGGTTGTTGGATCGTGTGTTTATTGAATGGAAGGCTCTGATTGCGCAGGACGAGGAGATGGAGCGGAACTGCGGGCTGACGAGGCAGACGCGTGGACGACGACGTCAAATGGGAGCGCACCACATAGTGTTTCGGAGCAGTCGTAGGTTGATGTGGCGCCACATGGATAAGTAGATAAATATGTTTTTTTCTTATTTATTTAAACTCGTAGAACTTTAAAAATCCATAACTTTGTGTAGAAAAATCACTAAAATAAAATAAAAATACCCTCTTGCTCAGTGAACAGAGAAGAACAATGTGAAAATATTTTTATATTCATTTGAAAATATTTTCATATTCATTGTTTTTAAGTAATTAAATGGTGTTTTCCTTATTTTGATTCTCCATTTGCATAGACCTTTCGCCATGACTTGGTTTTTGGGGCTTTGATTATGCATGTTAGGCATCTCCCTTTATTTTTACAAGGTCAGAGGACATCTCTAGCTAGAGATATCTAATTTTCAAGTCAATAGCTTCTATTTTGGTATAAAAATCATAATAGTTAAAATAATCATAAAAAATACAAAAATTATTTTGGTAGATTCACTCTAGTTAGAGGACCTTAATAAAAATATAAACTTGATTTAACTCATTAAAAATAATCCTAATTATCACCAATCCTAAAAATGAAAAGAAATTAATTTGTAGTAATTATAAATATAAATTACATAAAAACTATTTCACACTGTAATTTAATATTAGAAGAGCTCCCTATAAAAATTTCAAGTCAATTGAAGTTATTTGACTATTTAAATGGATTAATTAAGTGAAATCACATTTTTGGCATTAAAATAATTCTAATAATTAAAATATAATAAAAAAAATTACTAAATTGATTTTGTGAGCTTCTTATGACTATAGAAACCTATGAAAAATAAAATTGGAATTAAAATAAATACTTCATTTTTAAGGTATTTTTTAGCCTTTAAATAATTAAAAATGAATTAAAAATCATAAAATCGCAAAATTATAAAAACACACTAAAATGTCACATTTGACTTGATGATCATGATCACCTAGAACTAATTAACATAATTTTTCTAATTTTCTAAGTAAAGATATTATTTTTAAAAGCTTAAAAATTAATTTTCTCTATTTTCTCACTAAAATAATTATAATAATTAAAATACAAATCAAAAAAATATGAAATTTATTTCTCTGAGTTTAATAGAAATATAAAACTCATTTTTCCATTTAAATATTATTTTATATTCAATTAATGCNATTTAAATATTGTGGCTTTTATCTTGGTTGATCTTAGTTTTGATTTTTGGTTTCAGTTTTGTGGCTATCCTAGCAGTTTTAGTTTTCATGCAGGGTGACATTGATGTTTAGCATGTAAGTTTGTAAGCATAAAAGTATAGTGTAGAAATTACAAGAAAAGAAAGTACTATAAACTGTAAAAGTGTATCTGGCAAGTCTTCTCATTCCTCCATTTGAAAATTTAGTACTTATGAGACATATATATATATATAACTTTTGTAATTAAAGCATGCTTAGAAAGGATAAAATACAAGTTTGAGGTGTGTCTACAAGATCCTATGTCATGCCTCGGTGGATCTAAATTTTGAGGATGAATCCAATAAGCAAATCATAATAAGTTTGGATGTCCTTCAAGATTTCTTAGACATTTCATAATCCCTGGAATTATCTTGAGTTTGTTTTTGTCTTATTGTGTTTGCTATATAGTTCATCCAGTTAATACACTTATGCTCAGTGAATTATGATGTTTTGATTATCCCTAATTATCACTTGATGTCGCATTTATGAGTTATATGGGTAAAGGCCCTTGGGGGCAGCTTTACTTAATTAATGAATTTGATTTAAAAGAACAGGCATGAAGTGTTTTGGAAGGTTTTAAATTAGTTATAATCTATTTTCTAAACCTCATTAGACAAAATTTTGATTAAGCCTAGCTCACTATTAAGCCCTTTAAATTTAATGGGTAGATTTGTAAATTTCAAAAAAATATTTTCAATATTACTTTTTTAATCCTTATCATGAATTATAAATCATTTTAAAACTATTAATTGGAGGCTTCAAATCATTAAGTTATGATCTTCCAAAACCAAACCCTTCACCTTAATATCTCCTTTTTTAAATGCTCTTCCAAATTTTAATAATTTTGAAAAATAAGATAAAATGAGATTGGCTACTATCACTTATCCCTTTTATGTTTGAATCATCAAGACATGTCAATTAAGATCATTTATTGTCTATTTAGTCCTTTGGTTAAGCCTAAATATTAATTAAGCCTTAAATTCCAAAATTACCCTTTTGCCTCTAAGGCCTTAACACCCTATAATTCATTAAATTAAATTCAAATGACTTGAAAATTTTATGTTACCTCACTCATGAGTTAATTAAAACATCAGAGGAGAAAATGTGAGTTTTCTGAATTTGTTTAATTTTATAATTATTTTTTAATGCAAAAATAAGGATTTTCAATGAAAATTTAATAATTCAATCAAAATAAAACTTCTGTCCTTAAGAAAATTATTGGAGGTCCACCTAGGTAAGGGGACCACTTGGACCAATTTTCATGATTTTTAGATGTTTAATTTAATTATTAGAATTTTTTGTTGGTTTTGAGCATTAATTGAATATAAAATAATATTTAAATGGAAAAATGAGTTTTATATTTCTATTAAACTCAGAGAAATAGATTTCATATTTTTGTGATTTGTATTTTAATTATTGGAATTATTTTAGTGAGAAATTAGAGAAACTTCATTTTTAAGCTTTTAAAATTAATATCTTGACTTAGAAAATTAGAAAAAATATGTTAATTAGTTCTAGGTGATCATGATCATCAAGTCAAATGTGACATTTTAGTGTGTTTTTATAATTTTGTGATTTTTATGATTTTTAATTCATTTTTAATTATTTAAAGGCTCAAAAATATCTTAAAAATGAAGTATTATTTTAATTCCAATTTTATTTTTCTTAGGTTTCTATAGTCATAAGTAGCTCACAAAATCAATTTGGTAATTTTTTTTATTATATTTTAATTATTAGAATTATTTTAATGCCAAAAATGTGATTTCACTTAATTAATTCATTTAAATAGTCAAATAACTCCAATTGACTTGAAATTTTTATGGGGAGCTCTTCTAATATTAAATTACAGTGTGGAATAGTTTTTATGTCATTTACATTTATAATTACTACAAATTAATTTTCTTTTCATTTCTAGGGTTGGTGACAATTAGGATTGTTTTTAATGAGTTAAATCAAATTTATATTTTTATTAAGGTCCTCTAACTATAGTGAATCTACCAAAATAATTTTTATATTTTTTTATGAGTATTTTAACTATTATGATTTTTATACCAAAATAGAAGCTATTGACTTGAAAATTAGATATCTCTAGTTAGAGATGTCCTCTGACCTTGTACAAATTAAGGGAGATGCTCAACATGTAGAATCAAAGCCCCAAAAACCAAGTCATGGTGAAAGGTCTATGCAAATGGAGAATCAAAATAAGGAAAACACCATTTAATTACTTAAAAATAATGAATATGAAAATATTTTCAAATGAATATGAATATATTTTCACATTGTTCTACTCTGTTCACTGAGCAAGAGTGTATTTTAATTTTATTTTAGTGATTTTTCTACGCAAAGTTATGGATTTTTGAAGTTCTACGGGTTTAAATAAATAAGAAAAAGCCATATTTATCTACTTATCCATGCGGCGCCACATCAACCTACGGCTGCTCCGAAACACTATGCGGTGCGCTCCCATTCGACATTTTCGTCCACGCGTCTGCCTCGTCAGCCCGTGGTTCCGCTCCATCTTCTCGTCCGGCGCAATCAGAGCCTTCCATTTGATAAACACACGATCCAACAACCATGGGTCATCGTCCCCAAAGCCTCTAGCCTGATAACCGTCCACCTTCATATCTCTCTCGATACTTAACTAAATCAAGTGAGGTTTTGTTCCTATTGACCGTCTTGATGAGACATACACATCCATATGGTTAATCAAACACCAAATCAACTCTATGCTCATGGAGAATTAAATGAAGCTAAGTTTAGGGTTAATTTCAATATATTAGTCCAAGAGGGGAAGCCTCTATTGGATGTTTGTGGAAGCTTCGTAGGGGTCTAAAGAGCCTAAGGATTAAGCCTTGAGTATTAGTGAATTGTCTAGATATGATTTCAACCAAAATCAATTTGGGGGTCCGATCAAAGTCCACCTTAGGGTGCTCTAGTGATGAGGCTTTTGTGGGGGATCTTTCTCTCTCAGTGTGGGGATGGTGTGGGTGCAATTAATTTGGATTTGGTGGATGTTTGGTTAGTGTCCTGTTTTGGCCTTAAATTTGAGCTCCAAAATTAAGGGTGGATAGGTTAAGCTCAAGAGGTCTCAAGGAAGCTCTGGAAGCAATTTGACAGAGTCTCCCCAAGGAAATTCAAGCTCTCTTTGTTTGACCATGGAGGGTGGGTTTAAAAAGAGGGGGAAGGAGAGGTCACAAGAGGCAATTGGTGGGTGCTTTAGGTTGCTTATGTGGATGCCAACAAGGTGCAAAAATCCAATTGGGATGAGCAACTTGGATGGGTTTAATTTTGAGTTTTAGCCATGGGGGAGCACTTGGGGGTGGCTTTTCTGGCAGCCAAGGTGGCCGGCCGGCCAGGGAGAAGTCACCATCCCACTAAGGGAGGTCAGGGCTTGGGTTTTGTGAAGTCAATTGGGGTTGGTCATGTGTAAAGGTGTTGAATTAAAATTAGATGTCGTAATGGCTATTTTGGGTCAAATTGGGTCAAGCCATGGATTTGGGTTGGGTTCACCCACCAAGGTTAGCTTGGGTGCTGAGGAAAATCATATAGTTCAGCTCAATCATTAGTAAGGTCCCTATCCAAGTGATTTGGTTAAGTATGGGGTTTAGGTGATTCATGGGAAGAGTTAAAAGAATCTTAAGGATATTTTAAAGTAGCTTGGCCTCTTGCCACTAATAGTATGGTGATGTGGCATGGCTCTCATGGCCTGCCTATGGCTTGGGAGTGGCTTCATGGCTCCCCTTTGGCTTAACTAATTTTCATGAGAATGGATTTTTGGAATTTTTTGTATTTTTGGTAGAGTTTGGCATGATGCTTGATTTGGAATGATTTTATTTTGATGTTAGGACTTTAAGAATGATTTTAATCAAATGGATGATGAAGAAAAATGATTGTCATGTGAGCTTTTAATTTGGACTTTTGAAATTAAATGTGGTGGGCTTGCTTTTGAAATTGAAATTAAATTTGGGCCAAAATTTGGGCTAATTTATTGTTGAATTTGTTGTAGGGTATATCCTGAAAGCTTTGGAAAAATTTCAAGTGATTTTGAATTGAATTGGTGGGCTAATTTGATGGATTTAGGCATATGGTAAAACTAGGGGCTTTTTTTTATTTGGGTAAAATTGGGCTTGTAATTGGATCAAATTGGGCTTAAATTTTTCTTAGATTAGGATTGGGGATACTGAATTTTGACTTGGAATTAAAATTGGTCAAGATTGGGATCAATTGGGCCAAAGTTGGGATTAATTTGGGGACATTTGGGTCTTTAAGGGAAAATTAAGGCTTTTGTTCAAATTGAGTCAAATTGATGATAAAAATTTGAAATTGGGAATATTTGGGATGATTTTGGAATTTTTGGAACTTTTAGGTTATGAGGGGCATTTTGGTAATTTTTGGTAATTTTGGGGGTATTTTGGGAATTTGGTGATTTTTGTGAATTTTGATCAATTTAGGTAGTGGTGAGTGGTTTGAGATGATTTTTTGGCAAATTTGGGTAATTTTGGGAGTTTTTGGCAAAAATTAGGGTTATAGGGGTATTTTGGTAATTTGATATTTTGGGCTAAAATGGGAAAGTAAGCCATGAAGCCATGTCAAACCAATAGGAGCTATATAAGGATTCATTTTGGATGCTTAATATGCTTGTTCTAACCCTCTTAGCCAAAGACTAGGGGTATAGGTTCATTCATATGAACTTTCCAAAAGGAATCATGAGACCAAATCAAGGGGTCTTAGAGNCAAGGGGTCTTAGGGTTTGGGGTATGTGAGAAATTTTAGTGTGTGCAAACCTTTTCAATCATCACCAGACCACCCAGGGTTAGTCCTAAGGTCTGACCATCCTATGGGAGACTCCCCTTGAGTTCCCCCATACTGACCCCGCCTACTAAGTGCTAGAAGTTAAGACCAATATGTGGAACTTCAAGTTGAGCAAAGAAGAGTTTATAATTTCTAATGGTGAGGGTCCCTTTTCTAGTCCTCTAGGGATAGTCAACAAGAAAGTCCTATAGTTAAAGCCTAGGCTACTAAAGAGAAAAAAGCAAAACCTCAACAAAAAATGAGGTCGACAATGTTTCAATGAGGGGATGTGTGTCCTCAAACTGCTTGCATCTTCTATTTATTATTATTATTATTACAATCTCTCTTTATAAAACTTTTTCCTCAAAATTTAAAAATAAACATGAAATTGGCCATACCTCAATTGAAAAGTTGTAGATAGTTTTCTTGCATCTCAGAGATTTTCTCAGAGGTAACATATTTCTTCAACCCATGCTTCCATAAAATCTTCACAAACAGGATCTCTCTATTCCACAACTTCACATCATAATCTAGAATCCTTCTAGGCTTTTCAAGAAAAGTTAGATTAGGTTAAATATCAACTGAGTTTGCTATCATCCTACTGGCTTAATCTATAATAAAATTTCTCGTGAAAAAAATGTGAAAAACATTATGAACTCCTAACATATGAGATGGTAAAGTTATTCCTGTAAGCCACCTTCTTAAACTTCTCAACAATCTCAAATGGACTAACAAACCTGAGAAACAGTTTACTTGCCTTCTCAGAAAATTACACTCTCTTTAATGGACTGACCTTAATGAAAACAAACTATCCAACTTCAAACACAATAGATTTATGCTTGGCATCATAATATTTTCTCAATCTATCATGTATTTTCTTCATTATATCTCAGATCAGTCTAAACTTCTCAGTAGCATCATCAACCAAATCAGCGCCAATGATCTTTCTCTCACCTAATTCAATCGTACATAGAGGTGTCATGCATCTCCTTCCACACAAAGCTTCATATGGAGTCATCTCGATGCTAACCTCATACTATTATTGTATGCAAACTCTATTAAATATATATGTGACTCCCAACATCCACCAAAGTCAAGAACAAATAACCTTAATAGATCCTTCAAGTTTTGAATAGTGCTCTATGACTGATCATTTGTCTACGGGTGAAATGTTGTACTAAAATCTAGTCGAGTACCTAAAGCTCCTGAACTTACTTCCATTATCTGAAAGTAAACATGTCATCTCCATCAGGCACAATAAACTTTGGCACCACATGTAACCTTACAATTTGATCAACATATAATTTGGCTAGCTTCTCCACTAGATCTATATGTCTAATAGGCATGAAATGGGTAGATTTGGTCAGTCTATCGACAACTGCCCAAATAGAATCACGACTCTAATGTGATCTCAACAAACTAATAAAAAAGTCCATTGCAATCTCCTCTCATTTCAACTGGGAAATCGGTAAAGGCTCCAACTGACCTCCAGGACGTTGATGTTCGACCTTCACTAGCTGACATGAAGGAAACTTGGCCACAAATTTTGTCGCATTCCTCTTTAATCCTTGCCACTAAAATGCTTCTTTGAGATACTGATACATTTTGTTTCTCCCTGAGTGCACAATTTAACAAAATCAATGTGATTCCTCTAAAATTTCCTTCCTTAGATCATCAACATCTAAAACAAAAATCTTACCTTTACACCTCAATAAACCATCCTAATCTAACTCATACTAAGATTTTTGACAGTGAGTAGCTATCCATGGGGTAGGTAGTATTCAAGTGGTTAAGTACACACACATCCTCCACTTGCAGTTCACTTATTGCGCCATCTCCTCATTCAATACCTAGGTCGAATATTATACATCTTGAATATAGTTTACTTTTTGTAAATCTTGTACCTACTCTTGAATTTGTCTAACCTAGGTCATAGCCAAAGATGTTGTCTCCCGCTTCATCAATTAAGTGTCAAGGTTGATGTTCAGCTAGTGGCAGGTGGCATCATCTGATATTCGTGACATTTCGACAGTCGATCATGCAAAGACATGCAATGCTCCCGAAGGGTTTGGATCAACAAATCCTTCAACCCTGCATCAAAATTTTCACTTATCAGAAAAAAATTTAGCAATCTCTCCATCATCCATAAGGATTTTAAGAGTGATCTTGTTGGTATCATGATCCACTTCATGCTGATTTTGAAGATCGAGTGGTTCTTGCTCCATGCTTCTGACCGTCCGAAGGCAACATGTCTGTGATTGCTCTAGCTTCCCTCAATTGATGATGATCTCTATGTCACCTAGAAACTTAACAACTAATTGGTACATTAAGACTAAGACCTTGAAGGCATTGAGTAGGGATTGACTGAAGATGGTGTTGTATGTTGGTGACAAGCTAACCACCATAAAATCCTCTATGTAAGTAAACTGCTCGTCACCTTTTCCCTAGGTAACTGTCAGGGTGGTTATTCCCAATGCATCCTTCCTCTCATTAGGTAAGCCAAAATTGGCCTAGCCGACATAGTATGTCGGTCATTCCAAGACCTATATTGTTAAATACCTACTTGAATAGGATATTCACAAAGCTACGAGTGTCAACCAAAATACTTTCGATCTGGTTGTTACTTATCAACGTGGTGACAATGATAACTTTTTATATATATTCCACTTAGAAGGCATTTCCACATTGGTGAATAAGATGAGTGGATAAGTGTTATGCTTTGGAGTGAGGACAACTGTGCACAGTTCTTCTGACTAGAGCCTCTTCTGGCTAGTTCATCAGAAAAAATGTCTACCTCATTCAAAATTGGTTGGTACTATCCTAGCAATATAAATGGCATTTGCTTGAATCTATTCATTTGATATTGGAGCCTTCTCATGTCTCTTGGCCACCACTCTCCATACTACAAACTTCTTGAGCTTCTTAGCTCTTATCAACTCCTCAATGAGACTTCAAAGGTGTCAACATTCCTCAGTTTTGTGGTCATGATCCGTATGATGTGCACATTATTTTGTTATGTCCTAAGAGAAAAGCTCAAGTTCTTATTATTGGTGCCTTCTTAAAGTACCCCTTATCTTGGATGACCTCCCCTAGCTTTGCCATCAAGGCTCTCAATGGACTCACCTTCAGAGTTTCATGTTCATTTAATGGTCACTCGTTGTAACAATCTGATTTTTTGTCAGGGAATCAAGCCTGGCCTCCTTGATTGCAGTTCCCGTTGGCCTCCTTGTAGTCTCAAGGTGGTCGATTGCCTTCATAATGCTGAAAGGACATGATTCTTTCCTTGATCTATACCTGTCACCTTAGGAAGCTCTCTTCTACAAGCAATAGGCGAATGGCTCTATTTTGGTGGAAGCAGGGGAGATGTTGTACTCCTCGACCTAGATATGGTTGTTGGCCAACTCCAACAACTTGACTAATGTATGCAGTTGTTGCAAGCTCAAAGTATACCGAAACGACCATCCTTCAACCCTTAAGCTAAGGAGTTATGATCTATGATAGTTTTGAGAACCCACTCCTTTAGCATCTCCTTCTGGAATCAATTGATGAATAAGTAAAGACTCTTGTTATGCCCCTACCTGATATGCAAAATCTTATGTGGCTTCTAAATGCTAGTAAACTATGCCATAAACATTCTCTTGAAGTCGGTGAAGGAGACAATCACTTCTACCAACAATCCATTAAACCATATGAAGGCCAACACCCTTAGTGTGGTGAAAAATAGAGGATGCGTCAATGTATCAATAATCTTTAGAAGATAAACTGTCGACCCAAAGGAAGCGATGTAGTTGACAGGATCAGTCCAACCCTTGTTTGATTTAAGTGTAGGTATCTTAAAACATTCTGAGGGTTTGTCATCAGAGATCTAATGAGAGAAGGTGTTCTCAAATTTTTGGGGCACATAAGGACGTCCAAACAGATCTCTATCAATTAGTGCTGACCCAACACTATGTTGATAATGAGAATCTCATACTCTTTCATAAGCTTATATTTTCCTTCAGTCATTGGGCGTCAGTCCATCCTTTCAGGGATTTGGTTCTTAAGGATTAGATTCTCTTCCCCAAGCCACTAATGTTCAGAGGGCTTCCATCATCTGATCTCTTAACTCTAACATTTCTTGCTGCATAAACTCCCTTGTGCACTTTATGTTGGCAGTGTATCTATGTTGAGTTTGTTCTCCTTCTATTGCTCCCCTTTTTATTCCCATATTCATCACACATTTTAGGATGTTGAATTTGAATCTGTTTGTGAATCATGCCCAAGGAATAGTGCGTAAGACATGAGAATAAGAGGGGGAGGGAGAATGTTGAGTGCAGAGTAATGAACAATAATATGGATTTTTAGTTAGTGCTTTCTCATAAAATGTCCCACTATGAATAAAATAGAGGTAACTTATGTGCTATCGCATGCTTAGCCCCACTTTAATGGGGTACTACATGATATTTTAAGTATTTTAATAGCATAGGCCCATGGTTCGACTACCCTATAACTATGTCAATTGAGGTCGGTGGGTCTTGATTCGCCAAAACCTATTTACTGACTGTGCTAAATCGAGATTACAAGCTGGTTGTTGATTGTCTTTGGGTTGGTCGGGCTTGACTCAGCCAGCTTGACTTTATCGATCAACTAACTCTGTATGAATATTGATCATTGATTCCCAAGAAAGGAGCTCTTATTGACAAAGTGTGGCTAAGCTATTAGACAAAGAGTGAATCACCTTAATCTGATAGGTAGCTCACTCCTTAACAAGAGGGTCCTTTGGGATGCTTCCATTGATTACATTATGACTAATTTTGTGCCTTTGGGACAAAGGAAGAGTCAACTTTAAGAAGCATTTGGCTAGCGTCAGTAATGGACTGTTCCTTTGAGTCAAGTTGTAGAAATAAGAAGATTGGAGTCTCGGCTCGACTCAAATGACCGTGGTCTTTGGTGCATATATCTTGCATCTGATCGATCCCTAGCCTCGATTCAAAGCAGGTTGCTCCCAGGTAACTACATCTTTAGTCTTTTGCTAATTGGCCCTTTGGTCTTTTCTTATTGGGCCTATTGGTCTTCCGCTAGTGAACGCTTCTTAGTCGTACTCCTTTGTCTCCTAGCTCATTTAATCTCTTTAAGATTTGTGCTGTGCATTTCGGATGTACACAATGCATCATCTTTATCATCTTCCACATTTATCGTATATTGATCATATGTCATTTAAAACATCTGCAAGACATATGTCGCAAAGTAAATGCAAACTATTTTCATGAATAAGAGCTAGCATTCACTCTATCTCTAAATTCTTTGACATTGTGTGAAAATTCTTTATATAAGCATGAATCTCTCTTTAACCACTTCAAGTAACTTTCCAAATGGTGCAACATTTTTGTGAAATGCTAAAAGTTGTTCCTTTATTTGTGCAACACAGCATGAAACCCTTCTTGCAATAATTATACTTCAGATAGATATAAGTTTTGTCACTCCCTCCAATGTCAACTTGCACATTATGTCTCAATGTTGAGCTTATTCTATCGGCCAAGGTTTTCTTCTTTCCTTTAACTATTTCCCTAAAACCCTAGAATGAAAATATTTATTTTAAAAAATAGAAATATGTTCAAAAAAAAAAAAGATAAGAAATACATAAATAAAATAAAATGTATTTAAGAAAGTATAAACAAATAAATTTTAAGGTTTGCCCAAAATGAAAGCAAATAAATTAGGTGGTGTCAGTATATAAGATGTTGCTATAAAGAAAGCTAGCGGTGACAGTGGCTACAAAAAGGGTCGACAAGTGTGGTGGAACAATGAAACTCAGTTNTATTAAAATATAATTATAAAATTAAATAAATTCAGAAAACTCACATTTTCTCCTCTGATGTTTTAATTAACCCATGAGTTAGGTAACATAAAATTTTCAAGTCATTTAAATATAATTTAATGAATTATAGGGTGTTAAGGCCTTAGGGGCAAAAGGGTAATTTTGGAATTTAAGGCTTAATTAATATTTAGGCTTGACGAAAGGAATAAATGGACAATAAATGATCTTAATTGACATGTCTTGATGATTCAAACATAAAAGGGATAAGTGATAGTAGCCAATCTCATTTTAATCTTATTTTTCAAAATTATTGAAATTTGGAAGAGCATTTAAATAAGGAGATATTAAGGTAAAGGGTTTGATTTTGGAAGATCATAACTTAATGATTTGAAGCCCCCAATTAATAGTCTTAAAATGATTTATAATTCATGATAAGGATTAAAAAAAGTAATATTAAAAATCTTTTTTTGAAATTTACAAATCTACCCATTAAATCTAAAGGGCTTAATAGTGAGCTAAGCTTAATCAAAATTTTGTCTAATGAGGTTTAGAAAATATCTTACAACTAATTTAAAACCTTCCAAAACACTACATGCCTATTCTTTAAAGTCAAATTCATTAATTAAGTAAAGCTGCTCCCAAGGGCCTTTACACATATAACTCATAAATGAGACATCAAGTGATAATTAGCCTACTTAAGGGATAATCAAAACATCATAATTCACTGAGCATAAGTGTATTAACTGGATGAACTATATAGCAAACACAATAAGAGAAAAACAAACTCAAGATAATTTCAGGGATTATGAAATGTCTAGGGTATTACCCGAGACTTCTTCATGATTCTTGGAAATCTTGAAGGACATCTGGACTTATTATGATTTGTTTATTGGATTCATCCTAAAAATTTAGATCCACCGAGGCATGACATAGAATCTGGTAGACACACCTCAAACTTGTATTTTCTCCTTTCTAAGAATGCTTTAATTACAAAAGTTATATATATATATATGCCTCATAAGTACTAAACTTTCAAGTGGAGGAATGAGAAGACTCGCCAGATACGCTTTTACAGTTTATAATACTTTCTTTTCTTGTACTTTCTACACTATACTTTTATGCTTACAAACTTACATGCTAAACATCAATGTCACCCTGCATGAAAACTAAAACTGCTAGGATAGCCACAAAACTGAAATAAAAAATCAAAACTAAAATCAACCAAGATAAAAGCCACAATATTTAAATTATAAAATAACTTAAAATTTAATCACAAACATCACAAAACAACAATTACAACTAAATTAAGAAGTCTCTATCGGATGATCAAGAATCCCTCAGAGGAGGTAACCTATCGTTGCTAACGAGATTTCTCGCGGTCTAAATAAAAGTACATAATTCATTAAGTTGAGTTTAGTAAATTCATTTAGACTACGTGAATCCGAAAGAAAATAGTGGTACCAGAACGAGGGAATCGTAGGATGAGCCAACTTGGATGGGTTTAATTTCTTCATCAAAAACCCTTAAGGTGGCTAGCGTCAGTAATGGACTCTTCCTTTGAGTCAAGTTGTAGAAATAAGAAGATTGGAGTCTCGACTCGACTCAAATGACCGTGGTCTTTGGTGTATATATCTTGCGTCTGATCAATCCCTAGCCTCGATTCAAAGCAGGTTGCTCCCAAGTAACTACATATTTAGTCTTTTGCTAATTGGCCCTTTGGTCTTTTCCTATCGGGCCTATTGGTCTTCCGCTAGTGAACCCTTCTTAGTCGTACTCCTTTGTCTCCTAGCTCATTTAATCTCTTTAAGATTTGTGCTGTGCATTTCTGATGTACACAATGCATCATCTTTATCATCTTCCGCATTTATCGTATATTGATCATATGTCATTTAAAGCATCTACAAGACATATGTCGCAAAGTAAATGCAAACTATTTTCATGAATAAGAGCTAACATTCACTCTATCTCTAAATTCTTTGACATAGTGAAAATTCTTTATATAAGCATGAATCTCTCTTTAACCACTTCAAGTAACCTTCCAAATGGTGCAACATTTTTGTGAAATGCTAAAAGTTGTTCCTTTATTTGTGCAGCATGAAACCCTTCTTGCAATAATTATACTTCTGATAGATATAAGTTTTGTCACTCCCTCCAATGTCAACTTGCACATTATGTCTCAATGTTGAGCTTATTCTATCGGCCAAGGTTTTCTTCTTTCCTTTAACTATTTCCCTAAAACCCAAGAATGAAAATATTTATTTTAAAAAATAGAAATATGTTCAAATAAAAAAAAAAGATAAGAAATACATAAATAAAATAAAATATATTTAAGAAAGTAAAAACAAATAAATTCTAATGTTTGCCCAAAATGAAAGCAAATAAATTAGGTGATGTCAATAAATAAGATGTTGTTATAAAGAAAGCTAGCGGTGACAGTGGCTACAAAAAGGGTCGACAAGTGTGGTGGAACAATGAAACTCAGTTGTGGTTACTATTAAAAAGACTATTGACGATTGTTGAGATGCATGACAATGGTGATAGAGGTGGCCAGTGTTGGCCTTAAGGGAGGTCGACAAGGAATAATAGTGTTGGTTGAAGAGAAGGGTGAGGTGTTCTATTAGTTACAATATTAGGATGAGAGCAAGAAACGCCACGTGGGAATGAGGGTTAAGTAGGGATAAAGATACATGGAACAATTTTTTTTAAGTTAACTAAATTGTATACNGGTGTTGGTTGAAGAGAAGGGTGAGGTGTTCTATTAGTTACAATATTAGGCTGAGAGCAAGAAACGCGACGTGGGAATGAGGGTTAAGTAGGGATAAAGATACATGGAACAATTTTTTTTAAGTTAACTAAATTGTATACNTTTGAGACCCTAAATGTCTCATTCTCTAAACAGGATTGATTGAATTGGGCTATTTGCTATGTAGAATTATAATTTTGTTTCATTTTTAATTGGATANTAACGAAAAAATATTATATCAAGACTCTGTACGTAGAGTTACGTGCAGAGTCCAATAACACGCCACATGTAGAGAAAAAAATGACCCGGTAACACGGGGGAATATTCTCCCGTATTTTTCAGATATTATTGTATGTTATTCAAATGTTGTTGATGTGTTATTGTGTTATTATAACACCAAAAATATTCCCATAACACAATAAAACATGAATAACATACAATAACTCCTGAATAATACGGGGGAATATCCCCGGTGTTATTATGTTTTGTACTCCGCACGTAACTCTACGTGCAGAGTCCTGATGTAATATTTTTTCGTGAATAACAAATTTTGGGTGTTAAATATGTAAATACATGAGAATTGTTAGGTACGTATAATAAATNAGATCAAAATAAATTTAACAACTATAAATATTATGTTCTTTTGATTTTCAACCTAAATAAAGCATCCCTTATTTTCTACGTCATCAATCCTCTGATAATTAGGGTCACAGAGAATTATAGTTTAAGAGATTTAATGATCTATGTAAATGGGATGTCTCATTTTTATCAATTAGATAATAAATCTTAAGATATCTAGTCATAGTATCCATCACACCCATGGCTTTATATATGACCCAAGCAATATAATACTATTCTAAATTTATTATCATAGTAGATATTATAAAATACTAGTAAATTAACATAATTCAATACTTTTTAAAATAATACTAGCAAAATAAAACAGTTTATGTCATGATCAAGTCATCTTGAGTCTAATTTGAATAATGTTAGAACCAATCATATCTAAATATTCCATAACATTATTCAAACTATTTTCAAATTTTATTCATCTCAATATTGAATTTTCTTTACTATGATGAAATGTTCAAACAAGATTTGAACATATTTGTAATATATAATATGTTGTCGAATGCCACCTTTAATCAAAAATCCCAGAGTGCAAATAATTAACCAAATGCATAATATCACTAATCTTGAATAGATGGTGAGTGTAAAGTCAAGACCAACATTGTAATAATTCATTTTTGATTGATTAAATGAGCTCTAAAAATGGAGAAATTATTCCATACGGACACCGCATGCAGAGATGTAAGCGGTGTTCGATCTCCACCGTCGATCATCACGATCAAATTTTTTTTTAAAAAAAATTTAAAATAGGATCCACTGAAATATATTTTTGCGATGATCAAATGTGAAGATCAGACCCCGTATGAAATAATTTTTCCTAAAATTGAGGCATATAAGATACTAAGAAGAAGTGCACTTTTGTTGTTTGAATGTTACATGTACCTTTGAGCAGTGATTACTTCTCCTATTTCTAAATATTATATAGAAAATTTGGTCTACAATAAATTTCTGAATGTATCTCTTAAAGTAAAACTAATGATCACATTTGATTGATAATTGAAATGTACATTTTATTAATACATAGCACATAATTCTTATGTATTTATATGTCTAACACCTATACATTCATATTTATATGCATAACTCAAAGCTTAATATCATATTAAAATTATCACCATCACAATCTTTTTAAAATTGAATTACCTAAATTCATATATATTTATGACAGTAATGTATCGTAAGTGTGAATAACGAAAAAATATTATATCAAGACTCTGTACGTAGAGTTACGTGCAGTCCAATAACACGCCACATGTAGAGAAAAAAATGACCCGGTAACACGGGGGAATATTCTCCCGTATTTTTCAGATATTATTGTATGTTATTCAAATGTTGTTGATGTGTTATTGTGTTATTATAACACCAAAAATATTCCCATAACACGATAAAACATGAATAACATACAATAACTCCTGAATAATACGGGGGAATATCCCTTGTATAATTATGTTTTGTACTCCGCACGTAACTCTACGTGCAGAGAGAGACCTGATGTAATACTTTTTCGTGAATAACAAATTTTGGGTGTTAAATATGTAAATACATGAGAATTGTTAGGTACGTATAATAAATTTCCTGTGTGTTTTTACGGTTGATGTGAAGAAGTCTTCTTACTCTCAAGCCGAGTTACTGTCACTTCTCTCAGCTGTACATTTCCATATCCATCCCCTGAAGAACAACGACAGAGAGTAAGTCTAGTAAATCTCCATAACCCAGATCTCTTCCTCTCTGCTGGTCAATCTCACACTGCAATCACATAACATTGATCTCTCAGGCACAATGGGATCCGAAGCACGTATTCAAAGCATACTGGTCACTGGTGGCGCTGGTTTCATCGGAACTCACACAGTCCTCCAGCTCCTCAAAGAAGGATTCATGGTTTCCATTATCGACAACCTCGACAACTCCGTGGAAGAGGCTGTAGACCGCGTGAGAGATATCGCCGGTCCCGATCTGTCACGCAATCTTCGATTTTATCTGGTAATGCTCGGTCTTCCAGTACTTGCTTCCTTGGCTTAGGTTTTGATGGTTGATTTTGATGGCAGGGCGATCTACGGAACAATGAGGATTTGGAGAAGGTGTTTTCCGAGACAAGGTCGGATTTTATTTTATTTATATATTTATTATATTTTGAGATCTGTGTTTTTTTAGGATTGCAAATTGTGGATTTGGAGTAAAAAAGACCAAACATTGTCATGCGCCTCTTGGTTTAGGTGTTATAAGAGATGGACTT
>JXCR01026320.1:31137-73071 GCA_002079205.1 Phalaenopsis hybrid cultivar
CAAACTTGAGCTAGCTTTGGACTAAGCTCAAATTGATTGTTGTGTTTAGTCACAAATGACTTCACAAAAGATTTTAAATAAAAATTGGATGCCAATTTGAGGTTTAGGGCATTCAATTGTTGAGATTTGGGGTGTTACCCAATATTGGGGCTAATTTGGGGTTTTGGATTTAAACCAAATTGGATGATCAAAAGGTTTTACGCAAATTTATGGTTAAATTTGATGTAAAATATTGCTATGAAGCAAATAAAAACATTTCTTTGAGTCAATTGGCATGGTTATAAGTCCAATTGATGTTATTTGGTCATTTAACCAAAATTGGGATCCCAGGGGCAGTTAGGTAACTTTGGGGTGTCTTGACTAAAAGACCCAAGATAAGCATTTCAAGTAGAATTGGATAGATATCCATTCTAAATGAACCATGGATCAATGACCCAAGTCCTTATGGATCAGAATATCGTAAGGATATTGTGTACCCTAACTTCAAACCAACACCCAACCTTACGTATTGGTCTTAGCCAGGGCATTGTGAGGGTATTGTGAGGGTATGGTGAGGGTATTGTATACCTTAGCTCCAAACCAACACCCAGGGGTCAATACTAAGGCAAAGTAGCCCTATAGGAACTCTCCTTGAGTTCGTTGATAATGATCTTACCTACTAAGTGTTAGAGGTTAGGACCAATATGTGGAACTTCAAGTTGTGTAAATAGAAGAGTTTTGAGTTTCTAATGGTGAGGGTACCTTTTCTAGTTTTCTAAGACTAGTCAGTAGGAAAGTCTTATGGCTAGACCTAGGCTACTAAAGAAGTTTCTAGACCTCAACCAAAAGTGAGGTCAACAGTTATATACTACGCTAGTAAAACTCTTAATGATGCACAAATTAATTATATTGTTACTGAAAAAGAGTTACTAGCCATTGTGTATGCTTTAGATAAATTCAGATATTATTTAATTGAAGCTAAATGTGTTGTGCATACCGATCACTTTGCTATTAAATATCTGATGCAAAAGAATGATGCCAAACCAATGTTAATTAGATGGATACTTTTGATGCAAGGATTTGATCTTGTGGTTATTGATAGAAAGGGAACTGATAATCATATTGCTGATCATTTGTCAAGATTAGAAAATCAAGAATCATCTAACACTGACAATGAAATTATAGACAGTTTCCCTAATGAACAACTTTATAGTATTAATTTGTGGAAAATAACATGATATGCTGATATTGTTAACTATATTGTAAGTGATATTTTGCCACCTATGCTGACACTGTAACAACAAAAGAAATTCATTCTTGATGCAAAAACATATTTTTGGGATGAGCCATATTTATATAAAAAAATGTAAGGATTTGATTCTAAGGAGATGACACACCTTATGAAGAAATTGAGCTAATCATTCAGAAATGTCATGATTCTGAATTTGGAGGACATTTTGGGATAGATAAAACTGCTTATAAAATTTTACTAGCTGGATTTTATTAGCCTACTATCGTTAGAGATATTTATAGATACATAAAAACTTGTGATCGATGTCAACGAGTAGGCAATATATCTAGAAGAAATGAAATGCCTCTGAATTTCATGTTAGAAGTTGAGATCTTTGATGTTTGGGGATTAGATTTCATGGGACCATTTATTCCTTCATTTGGAAACTTATATATATTAATTGCAGTAGACTACGTTTCTAAGTGGATTGAAACACAAGCTTTACCTCATTGTGACGCTAAAAGTGTTTCAAGATTTTTAATGAAAAATATTTTCACTAGATACGAAAAGCCTAAAATGATTATCACTGAAGGAGGATCCCATTTTAGGAATAAATACATTAAGAGATTGACATAAAAATTTAATATTATTCATAGAATCTCTACTGCCTATCATCCTCAAACCAGTGGGTTAGCTGAAGTTTCTAATAGAGAGATTAAACAAATACTTGAAAAGACTATAAACCATAGTAGAATAGATTGGTCCACTAGACTGGATACCGCATTATGGGCTTACAGGACTGCTTATTAAATTCCTACTGGACTGACTCGTTACAGATTGATTTTTGGAAAGACTTGTCACTTACGAGTAGAATTGAAGCATAAAGCATATTGGGCGATTAAAGAATTCAATTATAATTTGAAAGATGGGTAAGAAGACATATTGGGCAATTAAAGAATTCAATTATAATTTGAAAGATGCTGGTAAGAAGAGATTGTTAACGTATGAGTGTGAATAATTAAGAATTGAGTTTTAGGATAATGACAAAGTTCATAAGAAAAAATTAAAGTTATGACATGATCGAAAGATTAACCAGAAGAACTTTGAACAAGGACAAGAAGTTTTACTTTACAACACTAGGCTGAAGTTATTTCCTGGGAAATTGAAGTTTCGTTGATTATGACCCTTTACTGTAACTCAAGTTTATACTTAGGAAACTGTTGAAATTGAAGATCAGAAGACGGGAAATAGATTTAAAGTAAATGGACACAAATTAAAACCATATTATGATCAGTTAACCTAAATGACACCTGAATAGGTCGGGCTGACGACGTTAAACCAAGCGCTTTATGGGAGGGAACCCATATTTATCTGTACTTTTATTGTGATTATAGTAGATTTTATTTGAATTTATTGTTAGTATGTGGTAGTATTAAGCTCTACTACTCTTATTTAACCTTGAAATATCTTAAAAATTGGATCCATAGAGAAAAATTAGAACACATTCAAACTAGAGCGAAAACTGTGAAAATTTTGCCGTGGGCACCGACGACGCCCTCAACACCGCCGACGACGCCCTCAATGCCGCCGACTGCGGGGTTTTCCCGAGAGTCCAAACAAAATTTTACAGAGGCTCGCCAACGGCGCCCTCAACCCCACCGACGGTGAGACCGGCGAATTGACGGTTACTTGAGTTCAAATGACGGTTTTTAGCGATTTTTGGGCGGGAATTGACTTTTTAAACTTACAAATTTGATTCCTAGTTCATATTTTCCCTCCGAAAATGAAGTGAAACTCCACCAATTTCATTCCTATGGTGTCCAATTCCCCTGATAATCCCAGATGAGTTTTCAATTGGGAAAGTTTATTAGTGCAGAAGTGCAGTGAATCTTCAACAAATTACTGACAAAGAAAAGATTGATCAAGGAACGAGGATTCGTAAATCGCGGATTAAATAATCCCACGACGGATATTGAAGAAATGATAGTGCGGCGAAGGTGGGAAGTGTTGTGCTACACTACCGCCGCCGTGGAGGTTCCAGTGGTAAAAGAATTCTATGCAAATTTACATGGAATCAACCAAGGAGTTGTTTATGTGCGAGGAAGATGGATCACTTTTCACTCCTACATGGATTAATGAATTATACATGATAGAGAATGTTCTTGTCTTTCACTATTCCAATTTTGTCCCAACAAGAAACCAGATGAATTAAATTTACCAATATTTAATGGACGAAACTGACAACTGGGAAACAAGAGAAAACATATATGTTAGTTTTTCTGCAATACTCCTAAATCCCTTTTTGAAACATTGACACTTTTTCATTTCTACGAAACTGTTACCGACAATGAAGATCGGTAAAGTTTCTAAAGAAAGTGCCATTTTGAATTACTGCATTCAAAGGGGACTGTCGATCGACATTGGATCCATAATTGTGAAGTCAATTTTGGGCTTGATCATTCATGGATCAACTTATGGGCTTGGACACCCTTCCATAATTTTCTCACTTTGTAGTCAGTTCCAAGTGTCGTATGAAAATTGGGAAAAGGTACTGCTACCTTGGAAGCCTTAGGATCCAACTGAGAGATTCCCAGTTTTTGAAGATGAAAATGACATGGCCATCATAGTAGATCAATCATATTAGAATTCACTGCCAGTTCAACCCTTAGTCCCTGATAAGACTTTGGTGATCCTGCGTTGAATCAAGAAATTGAAAAAGGAGGTACAAAATGTCATGAATGTGTTTCATAAAATCTTTGATTTCTTCGATCGTCTAGACTGGAGGATGAAGGAACATTTTGATCATTCAGGAAATTTAGAAGATAACTTAATACGACTGATAAGGAGGATGAAGTTAATAGAAGAGGATTCCACTAAAGAATTTCCATTCCGACCACCTTCTACAACCTCTTCGTTCATCTGCAATTAATGGGAGATCTCAGAGGAGAATCGGGTACCGAGTCTGAAAATTAGTAGATTTATATTACTACCTACCTGTCTATCTATGTATTTTGATTTGAACTTTGTATTTGCTTTGCTTTAGAATTATGCTTTTAGATCTCTGTATAGTTGAGACTAAGCATAGGATGTCTTGGTTTCAGTATTTTGAGTGTTGTGGCTTGGATTACGCGCTGAATTAATGTATTGAGGTTGAGAAAATACCAGACTTAGGTGTGTGATGTAACGTACATTTTACCACTTGAAATTTATATATATATGTGATGTTTTGTGTTGTGAAAGTTTATATTTACTAAGTACATCATTTAGTCACATAAAATTATGTCTATAATGATTAAAAAAATATCGTTAAGGCTTGCAATTGATCAAAATTGCAAAAATCAGAAATTTGGACAAAATCAATAGATCCCGTCGACGGCGCCCTCGACGCCGCCGACGGTGAGATTTTCCTGAGACTTAGGATTTTAATTCCAATAGAGTGCGCTGACGGCACCATCGACCCCCCCGATGACGAGCTCATGAAAAAATGTCTTTAACCACAATTTTGACCAGTCAATTGCCACTATTCATCATCTCCTTCCTCCTAAAAATGTCATTTTCGAACTAGGGCTTAAAAGACCTTGGATTGGGAGGCAATTTCAAGGCTTTTTGACACCGGATTTGATCATCATTAGGTAAAAGCTTCACTTCAAGCTAAAAATATTTAATTTTCACCATGGTTTTCTTCCACATTGAGGAGATCCAAAAAATTTGAGAATGTGATAAAAATTTGGGAAGAAATTCATGGATCTTATTGTTGAACTCTTAGAATTACTATTGGAAGCCATTATTTGTATATTTGAAGTAATTTTTGGAATTTTTCTATAATTTGATTAGACCATTGGAAGCCATGATTTGCATATTTAAAGTAATTTTTGGAATTTTTCTATAATTTGATTAGATTGAAATGACTCCACGTCAAAAAGAAGAGTTGAGTTCGACGAGTCTCGCTTCATCAATGTGATGGCTCAAACAAAATTTACTTCCATATTTAAAGGAAAGAATTGCATACAAGATTGAGTTTTTGAAGGTATGGGAGGAGAAATCGAATGAGTTATTGTCGTGCGGAGGTGGGAAAACTTTTGTTACACCATCAATAAAGCTGATGCAAATGTTGTGAAGGAGTCCTACACTAATGTAATTTATTCTGATGACGGAATCGTTCAAGTGCGTGAATTTCCTATTGAGTTTACTGTCGCTCGTATCAACACTTTTTATGAAGTCCCGGACTCTTATAGCTGCAAATATGAATCCTTTAGTACAATGGAAGGCCCCCTTAATGACGTGATCAACTTTCTCACTGATGGGAAAGGAACATGAAAGATAAAGCTGCGAGAATGGGTAAATTTTTATGCTTCCATGTTGAATGCCACCTCTAAGGAATTATACTATTTCATTTCCTCTACTCTGTTGCTGAACTATCACCATAGTGAGGTAACTAGAGATAGAGCTATTCTGAATTTCTGAATTCAAAATAATAGAACTATAAATGTGGGGAGAATTATTCTTAAGAATATATTGACTACGGCGAGGAGCAGTGGATGTCTAGGACATCCTGAACTGAATTATACAATTTGTAAACTTTATGAAGTAGAAATTGGAGATGAAGAATGGGTTTACCCTATGAAACCCATTAGTAAGTTTAATTTGAATACTTATGAATCCCATGAGAAATGAAGAACTGGGAGTAGAAGTCAAGAACCTTCTACTAGGAGAGATGTCCCCTCTACAAGTTATGACATTCCACCTTCTAGTTCCCCTACCCTCTCTGATTTGATGAATGAGTTACCCTTGCAGCGGAAGAGCATAGAATTGATAAATGAAAGGATTGGAGGTTTAGAACGTCAACACGATTGCGATAGTGAGTACCTTCAGAGGCATTCAAATTTTGAGGTAGCCTATTATGAAGCTTAGGCCCCACACTACAGAGGTGAGCCTGATGTTACTTTTCCTAAGTGCCCCCGGTATACTCGGTATCATCCCGATCCACCTATTGATCAAGGCGATGAAGATATAGCTTGAGGTTTTGATATTAAATGAAATTGATGTACTTATATTTGTACTTTTATTTATGTAATCTTTTTATAATAGAAATGGATGTTTATGTATTTGGACCTTGATTTTTATTATTTTGTGTACTTGGATAATTTTAATTTTTGTTATAAAGCTAGTATTATAGTTAAATGTGCATGGGTAGTTTAATAGATGTTGAGTTTTATTTTGGAATGTAATGATATTTTTATTTTTGCATTTTAATTTTAATTATTTTGTTTCGCATTCTGGTTGCGTTAGGAAATATTGTGCTTGTTTTAGTTTTATTCTTATTTCAAAATTTCATTACCCAGAAATTCTTCTAATGATTTATATGTGTAGAAAACTCCTAATATTACAGACCAAGTGAAGTAAAAATTTGAGAAGGTCTGCAAAAATTTCAGAACGATGAAAATGCCTACAATACTGGGGTATGATTTATATTTATAGTTTTTCTTTCCACCTGTATTATTTCATATTGAAAAATTTAAGTTTGGGGGAGGGAAGAAAAAGATTAACTATTAGATGTAATCTATTTCAATATTTTCAAAAATTATTTATATGATTTCATGTAGTGAATTTAATTTAGGTAACTATATTTTTGTAACTATTTAAATAATATGGTAGATTTAAAGAAATATTTTTGTAATGAAAATTAATTTTGTAACTTAAGATATTTAGTATAAGAGAATAATATTATAGTTAACTATTTAAAAGTAAAGGAAACTATATTTTGAAATATTAAGAATCTGGAAATTAATTTGAGAAGAAAAGATTGGGGCTCAATAATGTAAAAACTATGAAATATTTATAAGGTAAAGGAATGCTTTGAGTTTCAAATTTAGAGAAAGAAAAGTGAAGTTCAAAATCAATAAAAGTTATCCAGATATAGTAATCCTAACTTGAAAAAGGAAAAAGAAAGGATTGAAAACAATCCCTGAAAAGAGAAAATATATAGGATTAAAAACAATCCAAATAAAAAAAAGAAAAGAAAGAAAAACATTATGTAAGTGAGGAGAAGCTTGAGGATATGCCTAATCAAAAATTGGCTTCACTGGACCTACTAAAAGGGAAAACTTAAATACATTCCTGAACTTATAAATATGGAATAAGTCTTTTACTAGTAGAGATCTGATGAAATTCTTATCTTTTGGATATTTTAAGTGACTTATTATTGCAAGAAATAGTCATTCTTGAAATGAATAGAATACTAAAACTCTTAAACTTGATAACTAGATAATCTTGTAGCTATAGAGTTAATTCAATTACTTGAATTTTTTCTGAAAATCTCACTATGATATTTATTTAAATCAAAACCTATAGTATTTATGAAATTAAAACTTTACTGCAATAGATCATAACTTTTATACAGTACTAAAATAGTATTTCTAAATTAAAAACTTTACTGCAATAGATCATAACTTTTATAATAATATTAAAATTACTTGTTATTTCAGAATTAAAACATTACTATAGTAGATCATAACTTTTATATAATATTAAAGTTACTTGAGGACAAGTAATAGTTAAGTTTTGGGAATTTTGACCAGAGGAAAATATGTTGAGATTTTCATACCTATTTTATACTATTTTTAATGATAATGCACTGTAAGTAAATGTATTTTTAATGTTTTGTTGCAGGAATAATGAATTTTGGATCAATGGAGCAAAAAGATGCAAAAAGGAGCGAATTTGGAGCGAAAAGGACCAAAATGTGAAGATTTTGAACTAGGGTCTTGACGACCCCCTCGATGCCACCGACGGTGAGTTTTTCCCGAGCCTACAGGACAAAGTTCTCCTGAAGTCTGCCAACGATGCCCTCGAGGCCGCTGATGGAAAGTTCGGCGGTTATGCCTACTTAAGCTTTGGATAAGGCCAAATTTTCAAGGGATGCTTAGACAACTCGTGGGAAAGCTCATCCACAACTTTAAAAGAAGATTTTGGCCAAAAATCTGGAGAGGAGAAGAGAGGTCTAGTGGTCCTGGATGTTATAAAGGTTCCAATAGTGTGTAAAAATTTTGAGGAATTCTTCGAGAGCTTGTAAGAGTGGAGGTAAAGTGAGAGATTTCTTCCTCCTTGCTGCTTCAAAGAGGAATTCTATGTGCTGTAAATAAAGGAAGAGATTTTGAGGAACTTCAAGGAGTGTTCTTGGAGAGAAATTAGAGATGAGTTATTTACTTGTTGTAGTTTGTATGAGTTTGATTTTATATATGAATTCCGAGTTTTTTTGTGTTTTCCCCATGAGATCTGAGTAGTTTACTCTGTCTTTCTTCTTGTATCGAGATTTGTGAAATGGTGAATTGAATTGGTGAAGCCATGAAAATGTTCATGATATTGTGATGATCTTTTCACTTCGATCTTAATTTACTTTCAATCTGGCCAATTGATTTATTAAAATATGTTGAGTTTTACAACTAAAGTGAATGTTACATCTAAGGTTTAGGGAGGTCAAAGCCCTTGGAAGTTGGGTGCAAATAAATAGGGAAATAATATTATGGGGCATATAATTAGAAATTTTAGAGTGACAGAGTAAAATCTGCAATTCGGTCCTATCGTTTGGGTGTTGAAGTGTAGATGTTAGCCCTAAGTTGAGGGGAACGTGGGAGCTCCAAAGTGAGAGATGGTATCCTCCCAGCTAGCCGCAGATTCAGTAAACAAACGTAGGATTAGTCAATCTTCTTTATGCCTGGACCAAAGGGTAAAAATAGGTATGCTCCTATTTGAAACAACATAATTTGAACTAATTCACTTTATCCATTCACTATAATTTCTTGAAATGGAGAAGGATGCTTTCTTATATATTGAATATCACATTTAAACCCTCATTATTATCATTAGTTATTTAATAATTATTAAAATTATGTATTTATTTCAATTGTCTATTAGTGACAGATAAGCAAATTGAACTTAGTTGTTGCGATTAAAGTATTGTTTTTCTAAAATCTTAGTTCGCAGTTCTAAATCACTCCCTGTGGGATTGATATCTAGGACTCCATTAGAGCCATATATTACTTGAGTGATATGTATACTTGCGTTAATAAGTGTGACTTTATAATTATTGAATATTTATTACGTCCATATTTAACTTATACTTTTAAGCATATATAAAGACATCGGTCAAGTTTTTGGCACCGTTGCTGGGGATTTAAATCTTCTAGTAGTGCTGTCAAATTCTTATTTTTGTCGATTTATAAAAAGTCAGTCAGAATGCAATTAGCTTGAAGTATGCTCCATCGAACCATCTTCTTAATCATCCACTTTATCATAGGAGGTAACAGATCTACCTTATCTTGTCTTAAAATCCACGGGAGATTTCCTTGTCTGTCCTTGGTGAAATTATAACAACAACCACATTGTATGTTAATTCTGCGTTTTCCACACATCCATTTTAGTGGTTCAGAATAGGTTCTTTCCATCAGAAGTCCCTCTCGACCCTTGCACCTTAGGTTGAATATATAGTTGAGAATGCTTCTTTCGTCTCTTTCAGAGAAAACTCTGGTTTACAGCTCTAAGCTCTGAGTATGTTGATGAATCTTCCTTGAACTTCTTCATAAAATTTAAATTCTCTTTTGTTTACTTTACTCATTTTATAGTACTCTACAGTGGTGATGATCGGCGGCTATTGAGGATGCTCCCTCATTGCAATATCAGCAGGAATCCATGTTGGTGTTGTCTCTGTATCCAACAAAATATATGATTCCTCCATTAAGTGATCGGTGATATGAAATCCATCATTGGCGTACATGTACTCCTCCAGAGTACTGTAGCTCTGTAGGTGGAGGACGTTGCAGTCCGGGCATTCCACAAATGCCTCTGTAGCTGGTATCCGAGTGGGAATTTTGGTGTTGCATGTTGGGCAACCCGCACAAAGCTCATCTAGAACCTCTAGTATTTTCAGCTATGTAGTGAACTCAAACTCATCCTCTATTGCAGGCAAGCTAGAGGAAGTCTCTCTCATGTATGGATCGTAGATTTTCCCCTTAGGAATTGGAGTAAGTAAGTTCTCTGCCTCATTCTGGCGTCCTCTTTCTTCACGCAAGAAAGCTCTTATTTTTTTATGACTGGCATTTCTGCGTTGCGTCCTTCGTAGCGGTGTGTCTGGCAATCGTTCGTCGTCAGCAGTGACTAGGCCCCTATTCATTGCAGTTATCATAGATGGCACGCGACTAGTCCCCTCCATCAGATCTTGCTACAATATCACTTTCTTCTCCTTTAGTGAGGAATCTTCATTGATGTTGACCTTCAACAGTGTTGGTAGACCTTATTTTTCTCACCGGCTGACCACATCCATCAGGGGACCCTCTTAATCTACATCGGCTTGACCAAAATCCATGTCAAAGTCTATGATGCCACACTGCAGTGCCCTTTCCTCGTTAAGTAGGTGATTCCAGCCATCTTTGAAAGCAAAAATCAACCTCTGTCCTGACATTTTCTCTGTAGAAGACAGGATAAACATCAGTGTGTTGAAATTTAGTAAGAACAATAACAAAACAAAATATTTATTAGAAAAGATTTTAGTTTAAATCGGTGAGAAGATCATTTATTTATGTATATATATTGTTTGATTTAGTAAAATATTAGACTTAAAAGTAGAAAGAAAAAAATTGAAGTATGTAACTTCAAAAATTATCATTTTAGTGAGGTTAAGTTTATTAAAAAATTTTGAAGCCGGTCACACACATTTGGCCAAATAAATAACCCTACAAAGATCAAAGTTTCAAAATTTCAATTTACGCAATGTCAAGTAGCATAGTATATCTTCAAGTATCATCTGTTGATTGGCAACATGGGTCTTTTCCCTCGAAAATCCACCAGTCGGTAGGCTCCTCTTGAGTAGACCTTTCCTACGACAAATGTTCTATCCCAAGTTTGCTCAAAATTTTCACCTATCTTACAACATGCAAGAATGGGTCTTTTGAGAACAAGTATGAGAACACCAACTTTGATGTCCTTAGGCTGACCAATTTGTCATGAGTCTATAACATCCTCACTTGGTAAAGCTCCAGGTGTTGTTGTGCTTCTGGTCGTTTCCCTTCGAGACTTTCCAATTCTTCAAGTCTGAGTTTTGTACTTTATTCTGTTATAAGTTGATTGGCGACAGCGACTCTGGGAGATGGTGTCTGGACTTCTAACTATAGTACGGCCTCAAACCCATATATGAGCATGTAGGGTGTACACTGAGTGAGAGTCTGAACAGTCTTCGATGGGCCCACAAGGCTTCTAACAGTTTATTATGCCAATTGCTTTTATTTTCATCTAATGTCTTCTTCAAAATCTGTACCAGTGTCTTCTTAAAGGCCTTGGTCAAGCCATTTACCCTAAGAAAGTAGATCATAGATTATCTCTAGTTTATCCTATGCTTCTTGATGAAATTTTTGATTTTGGTGCTCTTGAACGCTGTCCCAATATCAAAAATTATTCTACAAGGAACTTCAAAATGGTAGACAACTTGGCTTTTAAAGAATTGAAGGATGTGCTGTGAAGTAACCTCTTATAAAGAGACTGCCTCTGCCCATTTGCAAAGTAATCTGTAGTGGAAGGTATAAATCTGTGTCCTCTAGAGGATGGAGGGTCTAACAGACCTATTATGTCTGTGCCTTAACACTTGAATGACCATGAGGCAGCGGTTGGATACAACACATTCGGAGGTTGGTGTAAGACTACTCCTTGCACTTGGTATTAGTGAAATTTTTTGGTTGTATCCATTCAGTCAGACATCATTGCCAACCAATAATATCTGAGTCTCTTGGACTTCATTTTCATCTTTGTCCCTGACCGGTGAGTTCCACACAATCTGACATGTACTTCTTTAACAACATTCTGTGCTTCTACTTTTCTGAGACATCGCAGCCACATCTGGTCAAATGATTTTCTATAGAGGACATTGCCTACTAAAGCGTATAAAACAACCCTTCTTATGTTGTGGTGTGTTACTAACTTATCCTCTGTCAGCTTTCCAGTTTGCAAATATTCTATTAAAGGCTTATGCCAATCTTCATTGATATCAGTAACCGCAATCATTGTTTCTTCTTCTTTTCCGAGCTTGTGTAGTTTTTTTAGGTTTAATCGAGAAAAAACTTGTCTCCCTTATACTGTGATGTCAATAGAATCCTAATTCTTTTACAAGTTTCGCTAAAGCATCGACATGGGCATTATCTCCTTGAGGATTCCGGTAAAAAGTTACACTGGGAATCTGCTTGAGCAGCTTAATTGTGTACTGGTGGTATTCTGCTAACCTTGGTTTCAAAAGCTTGTATTGTCTGGTGACTTGTTAGATGATGAGCTATGAGTCTCCATAGATGGCAATATCTATTGTATCCATCTAGTTTGCCAATTTCAATCTGGTGATTAGCGCTTCATATTTGACTTCATTGTTAGTGCACGACTCTGTCAGGTGATAGGAGAATTTCAACATACCTTTATCTGGCGTGATTAAGATCAAACCAATCCTTACTTTACCTGGTATAACTATGCTTGATCCTTTATCTTTTCTGGCTAACAAAACTCTGTCGAATTACATCTTCCAGTGTTGCGGATTGGAGAATTCCATTTGCAATACTTATTCATCTAACAACTCATCATTAAGAGGGGACCCAACTAGAAGTGGGTGTGCAATGAGAAAATCTACTAAATTTTGTCCCTTGGTAGCACCGAGGCAAATAAAAGTTATATCAAATTGCAATAAAATCATCGACCATCTTGCTAAACGTCCAGAGAGTATTGGTCAGGTCATCAAATATTTCAACGGATTAACTTTCAAAATGAGGGTAATTTTATGAGAAAGCATGTAATGTCTGAGCTTTTGGGAGACAAAAATCAAAGCTAGAAAATGCTTCTCAAAAGGCAGATACCTTATCTTTGTCGGTATTAGATTACGACTCAACTAGCAAAGAGCATTTTCCTTACCCTCGTCGTTTATCTGGTCATCTAAGGACGCAATATAAAGTATTAACAAATTTTGTGGGGTAGGAGCTGCCAAAGCAAGAGGCATCATTAAATATTGCTTAGCGTCCTCAAAAGTCCGCTGACATTTCTCTTCCCAAACGAATTTGGCATCCTTTTTAACCAATGTCGAGAAGAACTGACACCTTTTTGAGAGATTAGAAATAAAGCGCCTCAGATATGCTAATTTCCCATAAAAGGAACGTAGTAGTTTCAAGGTTTTGGATGAAGTCAAATCCAAGATAGCTTTAATCTTATCTGGGTCGATCTCGATTCCCCGATGACGGACAACAAATCTAATAAATTTCCAGAGGTAACGCCAAAGGTGCACTTTAAGGGATTCGTCTTAAGGATGTATTGTCGCAATCGTTCAAACACGATCCTTAAATCGTACAAATGGTCAATTTTTTGTTTACTTTTAATGACCAAGTCATCTACGTTACATTCCACATGGTTGTGAATGAGGTCATCAAATATCTTCGTCATAACTCGTTGGTATGTTGCTCCAACATTCTTTAACCCAAACACCATCACTACAAAGTAGAAAATTCTGATCTGCATTCTGATTATTGTAATTGCTGCATCCTCGGGAGCCATCTTGATTTGGTTGTATCTCGATAGTCTGTCCATGAAGGAGAAAATTTCATGTGTTGAAGCAACATCCACCATCATTTCTGGTATTGGCAACAAAAATCCATCCTTTGGACACGCTTTTTATAAATCTCTGAAATTGACACATTCATGGATTTGTTCATTTTTCTTCTTGACTGGCACAATGTTGGTTAACCATGTGGGGTATTGCTCCTCCCGCACAAAGTTAGCATCTATTAGTTTCTTCACCTCGATAATGACTTGCTGCTCTATTTCGAGGCACATTCTTCTTGGAGCTTATTTTACTGAGGTCATATATTTTTCCACCCTGAGTTTATGGACTACAACTTCTGCTGACAATCCTAGTCTTTCTTCTTTGTCGTCATAGATGCTTAATTTAGTCAACAGTCTTCATCTCTGCTTAATCCAACAAAAACCCATGCCGACAGTCTTCATATGTAAAGGTTACCCCAGACTGTAACCAGAGACTCTCTGATCTCCTTTAACAGATTTAGAGCATCATAGATGCTTAATTTGGTCGGCAACTCCTTAAGATGAGCTATCACATTATAATCCACTTTGTATGATCCTCCAATTTTCACTTGGTTATGTGGCTCTTCTACTGGCAGAGGTAAAGGTAGCCCTTCTCGGGTTACTATTTGCTTTCCTTTATCTATTGAAGCTGACCTCGGGGGTAATACTTTCCCGCTCCTTAAGCTCACTTTTATAATTTCTTCTTCTTGAGATGTCATAGGCAAATTGTCTAGTGTTTCTTGCTTGTCGGAAAGATCTAAGTTGATGGCAAGTGGTGCACCGCGACACTCTAGGATGGTTCCTCACTCCCACGCTATCGTAATCATTATTGTTGATGTCTTCTTCGGTCTTGTTAACTAGTTCATCAAACTCAAGTATGATTTTAGGATCGGTTTGGGAATCAAAATTGAAGCTAGATTGGTCATAATCGATTACGTTATCACTAGAAATAGTTAAAAAGTAGCCAAAATCATAATCATTATATTCATATCACCAAAGGGGCAAAAAGATAATCATATAAGGTCAGGGGTTTGAGGATTTTCTTCCCCGAATCCAAGACAACTAATCTAGCAGACGCAGCCCCTATCCTACCCCTCATGCTATCACTATTCATGGTGGTGTTCTTCTTGTTCTTCTTTGACGGTGATGGATCTTCTAGCAAAATCTTCATCTCAGGCTTGGCAGAATGAAGGCTCTGAACGGAAGCTTGTGCTGATGCATTTTGGATTTGGTTCAGTATACTCTTCAGCTTGTTCCAAATCGTGCTCCATCCAACTTTTTCAGTATACGGGCCAGTCGGGGAGATTGGCTCAGCCGACATCATATTTATAGAACATTTTTCAGGTTCTTTTAAATATTCTTTTGGGATCGTTATATTTCCTTCCTTAAGATTTTTTCCCAGTCAATCCTTGAAGATAAAACATTCCTTTACGGTGTGTCTGAGCAATGTGTGATATGAGCAATAATTAGGTTGATCCTTCTTATCAGCTTCTTCGGGTTTCTTTGGAACTGGTAATCGAAATTCAGGCTTCTTCATCAGATTCCTGAACATTTTGTGTTTGGTTTCATCTTTGAAGGAGTACACCACTTTCCTTTGCTCTACAATGGACATTTTCTTGTCTTCCGTTCAATATGATCCTCCTTGAGGCGGTTGTTGGCTAGACTAGCCATACTGTTGTGTCTGTTGTTAAACATGCTACGATGATGACTGACGAGAATTCTTTCCATGTATATTCATTGGTTGAGTTCCTTTGTCAATCATTGCCACAGTTCTGAATTTATTTTCAAATACTTTGGTTGTTCTAGATTTCTCAGCCATCTCATGAGAATCCATATATTTGACTTCTTCTTGAAGATTGCTAACTTTGATTAGTAGCTTCTCAAAGGATTTAATGGTGAGTCCCTTGAGCATGAAAGCTACTAGCCCATGGATACTCTTGAGTAAGATCTCAATTGCATGATGTTCTTGTAGCTGAGATTCACATTTCCTGCTAAGGTTTCTCCACCTCAAAATATAGTCCACTAAAGTTTCGTTGGGCTTTTGCTTCTCTAATACGAAATCTCCAATAGACACATGATGCTGCACTCCAGTAAATCTTTTCACAAATAATTGTTCTAACTCAGCGAACGTTTTTAATGATTTTTTGGGTAATTCAGCATACCAATAAAAAATGATCCCTGACAGGCTGCTGGCAAACTGTCAGAAGAGTAGAGCTTTATTTCCTCTTGTATTACCATAACTGGCTCAAAAATGTGCTATATGTTGCGTGGAATTTTGAGTCCCATCAAATATTTAAAACACAAAACCCTTAAGGTAGGGTACGACATTGAACTCTTCCGGGTAAGGTCTACCCTTCAAAATCAATGCACCACCCTTAGATTAGGCTAAGACCTCTCGAACCTACTCGATCATTTGCTTAAATTCCTTTTCTGACATGGCAGTTGATGGAGAATATTTCTTTGGTTGATTATCTCTATTTTCTTAGGTGACTTCTCTACTTTCATGTGTGATGTGTATAATTTGTGGTTGATTTATTTCTGGAGAGGCCAACTGTGGTGGTTGAGACTGTCCCTGAACTGTGGCCATGGTTGTCATGGCAGGGCCATCTCTTCCATTCTTTTCTCCATTTGGCTGATTTGCTTATCCCTCAAGAAAATATCCCTACGCTGCTCATCTACAGTGTTCTCTTTGACGAGAGTTTGAGCGCCACGTGTAGATGCAGTGGCTCTGGTCTCGATGACATGGATATCCATGTAGAGGTAATCATTGAATTCAAAATCTTCATCATCATCAATGAAAACTCCATGTTCTCGGGTCAACTCAAAAATCTCAACCTTAAGCTTTCTATCTTTTCTTCGATTATATATTCTTGTTGCACCTTGAGATCTAAAAGACTCTACTAAACATCATTTACTTGCTCATGCATCTTTCTAGCAATTGCTGCAATAATGTCAAATACTTCTGACCCTCACTTCATTCAATGATCTTGCCCTGTGGGCTCATTGGACCGTATTGGTACGGTGACCTTGAGTACCCATACCTTTTTCATTGATGGTGATTTCTTCAGACGGGGTGTCTCAAGAGAAGCATCAATATGTCGAAGAGAAGTATGCTCCCCATGGAGAAGACCAGATACAGTACCGGGTAACCTCTTCGTCTTTTTCTTCGAAACTTTAAAAACATTCTTATGACTAGTAATTGGTAAAATTCTCAGACTCAGATGCAACTTAATTGGTTGATAACCCATGAGTCTAGTGGTAGTAGAATCAGTAGCAACAATGGTGGTATCAATTCTGCTTCCCAGGCGGAGCTAGACAGGAATGCGAGCAGATAAAGCATCAATTGATTTTTGAGATCGTCTGATAGATTTGATGTTCCTTAAAATTTCTTTCTTCATTCGCGAGGATACTGCATAACCCACTCATTTGAGTAACTTGCCGACCAAACAACCTTCTTTGGTAGTTAGCTTTTGAAAAACTGAAATGACTCGGGTGATAGGAGCAGGCTTCTTCCTCTCCCCACCATGTCCATGGAGTGATGGTAAAGCAACGGTGATCTTCTGGACACTTTCGTACCCATTAGTGTCCATTAAGGGATTGAACCTACTCCCTTGCAGAAGTGGATAGGTGTTTTGGTAATCCTGACTCATCGTGGTGTGGAACTTCATCAACAGGTACTTCCTCAGAAATCTTGGCTTCAGTAGCCTTCCAAACCTTTTGGCTGCGGCATCTCCTTTGAGTTCGGGTTAACGGTGCAGTCCCAAAGCTTGATTCTATTTCAAATACTGATAGTGGGATGACCAATCCTTCAGTCGGTTCTTCAACGATCATAACTTTTTTCCCTTAGCAGAGACTAGAACAACAAGCTTGGTAGGTGTCGTGGTGGCAGTAGTCTCGTCCTTCTTGTAAGAAGGGAAGTCTTGAGGGTAGTTCAGGTTAAACTTAGCAGACAGTTTCTTAACTTTTGGAGCGGTGACCTTCATTACAACGAATGGGGCTTTCCCGAGAACGGCCTTAAGATCTTCAAATCTGACTCCAAACTTAATGGTGGGAGCGACATTACAAGCATCACAGCTCATCGATAGGTTGCATGAGAAAGTGAGTGTTGGAAACACCATTATAACAACTTCAAAAATAGAAAGCTCTGGGGTTAGCTATTCGGCCAAAACCTTGTCATATTGGTGTGAGCACTAAAATTTTATAGATGCTGCTCTGTAAACCGGGTAAGTCCTTATTTGATTTATGGAAATTTCAAAACTTAGTAAAAATAGTTTGAAAGTAGAAAAATTTAATTAATTTAAGGAAAATTAAAGAGTACGTGCAACATGAAACTATCTGATTTAATTTGCAAAATAGCAAATCAAACTCGAAAGGGAAAAAAAAAGTGTAGTTCAGGTTCCAGTGTAGGACCAACTTTACAACACACAATGCCTAGGTGCAAACAGCCCACTATCACACCTATTGGGGGTCCGACCTCACATGAAGATTAAAAAAGTCCTTAATGGCCTCTTGAACCTCTTTGTTCAAAGGTGATTGAATAGACAGTCCTAAATATCAAAAGAGTTGATTGTACTTTCCCAAGACAAAAATGAATAAAGCATGCCAACGGAAGAAGGGTAATTTGATCGAACAGGGACATGAACACAATATTGATATATGAAGATAATATTTCTTGATTAATATGGAGAGAGAAGCTTTTCCCCAATGGATTCCCACCCAAGGAGCTGTCGGCACTATTTTTCGGTGTAAAGTTTCTTGTTAGAAGTTGTCGGCCGCCGGAATCAAAATTCCATTGCTCGTTTCAAAAAGGCATTTAATTTACATGTTTATATATAATTTAGAAAAATATGAAATCAAAACGACCCCATATTTTCTATAGTCTAAATGATAGAGCACTATGTCTCAAACCCTGTAGCTCTCCTGAAGGATAAACACAAGACATGAAGATGAGACTCAATCAAATAAACTAAAAAATATATGACATCCATTTGGTTTACAAAACCATTTTATTTTATGACAAGTTCCCCTATTTAATACAAAAAAGTAAAAATGGTTTATATTAAGCTGGGTTCAAAAAAGCTTCTTATAAGGGCAAGCCTCTGTAGTTAATTACATCTTAGATGACCGAGGTCACCTAAGAAAACACTCAATAAAAATCAGAAAATGTTGTCTTCAAAGAGGTGAAAAGAATAAGACTTTTCAACGAGATCAGACAAAGAGGTGTGAAAGGGGAATGACTCAAATTTGGAACATTTTGTTTTTGGAATCCTAGGGAGGAAGAACTAGGGGATGTCATAGATTTGAAAGAGAACCTTAGTGATTTTTCAAGCTATACTATTATTTGGTTTCAGTTTAGAGGAGAAATATTTAAATGTTTCATCCTGCTAATTTTATTTTTTAGGGCTTACATCCGTGTGAAACGATCGCACAAATAGCCTGTAAGATGTGAGGATTTAGGCATGACGAACGACAACCTCAAAATCCTAAGATGATTTAAGACTTAGATAGTACAACAGAGCTATACAAAGGCCTAAATAAAAGTTTGAGGATTTATGTTACATAAGTAAACAACCTCGAAGTCCTATGGCTTGTTGTTTAATTATAAGGAAAGATATGTTCTTGCAGATCCTCTTGCTATTGAAGATGGTCGGGATGCTTATAATGCTAGCTCCAAGCTCTTTGTCACTACGATTTAAATTTTTTAATGTGTCGGGCTATGATGTCAAATCAGATGTCCCTATGGTTATGACTCTTTAAATGTTATGGGGCATATTAAAGTTGATTAGAGTAACATCGATTAGGATCCAACGGTTCCCTTATTTCAGCACAACTATTTTTATCGGATTCACTTAGTCCAAATGAATTTACCAAACTCAACTTAATGAGTTCCATACTTTTATTTAGACCGTGGGAGATCTTGTTAGCAACCGTAGGTAACCTCCTCCAAGGGATTCTCAATTATCCAATAGAGACGTTTTAATTTAGTTGCAATTTTTGGTTTTATGATGTTTGTGATTAAATTTTAAATTGTCTTATATTTTGAATGTTGTGGCAGTGAATTTTATTTTAGTTGATTTTAGTTTTGTTTTTGGTTTTACGACTATCCTAGCAGTTTTGGTTTCATATAGGGTGACATCATTGTTTAGCATGCAAGCTCAAGACAATAAGTACAGAAAGGTAAATGCATTAATTTAAAAGCATACCTGTGATTCTTGTCGCTCCACCCCCTGAAAAGTCAACATTTGCAAGAAATGCATATAATTTTGTAGGGAATTTAAATTGTAGGAGTAGATGAAGGTTTAACTACCAAACCCCAAGTTATGATTTTATTGAATCTAAGAATATCCTAATTGATGATTTTTGAACAAAATATGACAAGTCCAATTTGGCCTTTAGAAATTCCAACAGATTTCAAAATGCTCGAGGGATGGCCCTAGACCATTTTGAAGATCTCTTGAAATATTCCAAGTTCATTTTGGAGTTATCATAATGTTCTATTAATCATTCGAGGTGGAAGTGTGACTATATGACCGACCTTTTTCTTTTTATAAATCGACAATTACAAGAATTTTATGACACTACTAGAAGATTTAAAATCCAGCAACGGTGTCAAAAATCTTGACTGCGACTTTATATATATGTGTTTGATTTAATAAAGATGTATAGGTAAATACTCAAAATGTCAAAGTCAAATTTGTCAACGCAAGTATACGTATCGCTCAAGTAATATAGGGCTCTAATCTAGTTATCGATCCCATAGGGAGAAATAAAATACTATGGACTAAGGCTTAATAAAAAGTAATAATAGATATTAATCCCATAGGGAGTAGTTTAGAATTACGAACTAAGATTTTAGAAAAGCAATACTGGTTATCGATCCCACAGGGATAAATAGAATACTACGGACTAAGGCTTAATAAAAAGTAATACTTTGAAATAAAATACTACGGACTAAGGCTTAATAAAAAGTAATACTTCAACTAGATGGCGTTCAATTTGCTTATCTGTCACTAATAGATAATTGAAATAAGTAGAAAATTTGGATAACTAATAAATAACTAGAGATAGAAAGTAGGGTTTAATTTGTGATATTCAATATATAAGAAAGCATCATTCTCTTTGTCAAGAAATTATATTGAATGGATTGAGGTTTTTAATGTGATATTCAATATATAAGAAAACATCCTTCTCCTTGTCAAGAAATTATAGTGAATGGACTGTGATATTCAATATATAAGAAATCATCCTTCTCCTTGTCAAGAAATTATAGTGAATGGATAATTGAATTGGTTCAAATTATAATGTGTCAAAAAAGAGCATACATATTCTTTACCCTTTGGTCCAGGCATAAAGAACATTGACTAATCCTACACTTGTTTACTGAATCAAATAGGAGCATACTGATTCTTTACCCTTTGGTCCAGGCATAAAGAACATTGACTAATCCTATGCTTGTTTATTGAATATGCGGCTAGGCTGGGAGGATACCGGCTCTCACATTGGAGCTCCCACGTTCCCCTCACCTGAGGGCAAACATCTACACTTCAACACCCAAACGATAGGACATAATTGAGGATTTTAGTCTGTCACTATAATATCTCTAATTATACGCCCGATAATATTATTTCCCTATTTATTTTCACCAAACATCCAAGGGCTTTGACCTCCCAAAATCTTGGATGTAATCTTTACTTTAGTTGTAAAACTCAACATATTTTAACAAATNCTCTAAAATCTCCAATTCTATGCTCGATAATATTATTTTACTATTTATTTGCACCCAACTTCTAGGGGCCTTGACCTCCCTGAATCTTGGATGTAATCTTCACTTTAGTTGTAAAACTCAACATATTTTAACAAATCNTTAATAAGGTTTTTAATGTAATATTAAATATATAAGAAAACATCATTCTCCTTGTCAGGAAATTATAGCGAATGGATAAAGTGAATCGGTTCAAATTGTATTGCGTCAAATATGAGCAAACCTATTCTTTACCCTTTGGTCAAAACAGAAAGAACATTGACTAATCCTACGTTTGTTTACTGAATCTGCAGCTAGGCTGGGAGGATACCGCTCTCACTTTGGAGCTCCCATGTTCCCCTCGCCTGAGGGCTAACATCTACACTTCAACACCCAAACGATAAGACTGAATTAGGGATTTTAGTCTGTCACTCTAAGATCTCCAATTCTACGCCCGATAATTTTATTTCCCTACTTATTTGCACCCAACTTCCAAGCGCTTTGACCTCCTTGAATCTTGGATGTAATCTTCACTTTAGTTGTAAAACTCAACATATTTTATTTTGACCTCCATAAATCTTGGATGTAATCTTCACTTTAGTTGTAAAACTCAACATATTTTAAAACCTCCCTCAATCTTGGATGTAATCTTCACTTTAGTTGTAAAACTCAACATATTTTAACAAATAATTGGTCAAATTGAAAGCAAATTAAGATCAAAGTGAAAAGATCATCACAATTTCTTAAACATTATTGGCCAGATTGAAGGTAAATTAAGATCAAAGTGAAAAGATCATCACAACTTCTTTAACATTTATGACCAGATTGAAAATAAATTAAGATCAAAGTGAAAAGATCATCACAATTTCTTAAACATTTTTTTGACCTCCATGAATCTTAGATGTAATCTTCACTTTAGTTGTAAAACTCAACATATTTTAACAAATCAATTGGGCAGATTTGAAAGTAAATTAAGATCGAAGTGAAAAGATCATCACAATTTCTCAAACATTTTCATGGCTTCAGTAAATTAAGATCGAAGTGAAAAGATCATCACAATTTCTTAAACATTTTCATGACTTCACCGCCAGATTTGAAAGTAAATTAAGATCGAAGTGAAAAGATCATCACAATTTCTCAAACATTTTCATGGCTTCAGTAAATTAAGATCGAAGTGAAAAGATCATCACAATTTCTTAAACATTTTCATGACTTCACCATTCGGTTGTAAAACTCAACATATTTTAAACAAATCAATTCCAGATTTGAAAGTAAATTAAGATCGAAGTGAAAAGATCATCACAATTTCTCAAACATTTTCATGGCTTCATGTAAATTAAGATCGAAGTGAAAAGATCATCATAATTTTTTTAAAATTTTCATGGCTCCAATAAATTAAGATTGAAGTGAAAAGATCATCACAATTTCTTTAACATTTTCATGGCTTCACCAATTCAAATTACCAAAAACATTTTCATGGTTTTGCCAATTATTCACTTTAGTTGTAAAACTCAACATATTTTAACAAATCAATTGGGCCAGATTGAAAGTAACATAATTTAACAAATCAATTGGCCAGATTGAAAGTAAATTAAGATTGAAGTGAAAAGATCATCACAAACTTCTTAAATATTTTCATGGCTCGACAAATTCAAATCACCATTTCACAAATCTTAAGATAAGGAGAAAGACAGAGAAAACAACTCAGATCTCATGGGGAAAACACAACAAAACTCGGAATTCATATATAAAAGCAAATTCATACAAACTACAACAAGTAAATAAACTTATCTCTAATTTCTCCTCAAGAAAACTTTTCGAAGTTCCTCTGAATCTTTTCCTTTCTTTACATCACATAGAATTCCTCTTCGAAGCGACAAGGAGGAAGAAATCTCCCACTTTCCCTCCACTCTTACAATCTCTCGATGAATTCCTCACAATTTAGACTATCTACACTTTCCCAACACTCAACACTTGAGCCTCCCTCTTTGTATTTTCGGCCAAAGTCTTCTCTTTAAAGACGTGGAGGAGTTTTCCCAAGATTGGCCTAAACATCCCTCCAAAGTTTGTCCTCATCCAATGCATTGTTGGACATAACCGCCGATCTCGCCGTCGGCAGTCTCGAGGGCGCCGTTGGTTGGCCTTCTAAGTGAAATAATTCTGGAGTCTCGGGAAAAGTCCATCGTCGGCGCCGTTGGGCTCGCCGTTGACGCCCTTGTTCAAATTTTCGCATCTTGGTCATTTTCGCTCTAAATTTGCTCCTTTTTGCATTTTTTTGCTCTAATGACCCTAATTCATCATTCCTGTAACAAAACATAAAAAATACCTTTATTTAAAGTGCATTATCATCAAAAACAGTGTAAAATAGGTATGAAAATCTCAACATATTTTCTTTTGGTAAAAATCCCCCAAACTTAACTATTACTTGTCCTCAAGTAATTTTAGTACTATATAAAAGTTATGATCTATTGTAGCAAAGTTTCAATTCAGAATACTATAATTTTGATTTAGACAAATACCATAGTGAGATTTTCAGAAAAAATTTAAGTAATTAAATTAATTCTATAGCTACAAGATTATCTAGGCATCAAGTTTAAAAGTTCTAGTCTTCTATTCATTTCAAGAATGACTATATGTTGTAATATCAAGTCACTTAGAATATTCAAATGATAGGAACTTCATGAGAACACTACTAGTAAAAGAGCTAATCCATAAATATAAGTTCAGGAATGTATTTAGGTTTCTCTTTAGGTAGGTCTAGTAAAACCAATTTTTGGCATATCCTCAAGCTTCTCCTCACTTTCATATTTTTTTCTTCTTTTTTTTTCTTTTTCATTTGGATTGCTTTCAATCTTATATATTTTTCTTTTCTTTTCAGAGAGTGTTGTCAATCTTTCTTTTTCCTTTTTCAAGTGAGAATTACTATATCTGGATAACTTTTAATGATTTTGAACATCACATTTCTTTCCCTAAATTTGAAACTCAAAGCATTCTCTTACCTTATAAATATTTCGTAGCTTTTACATCATTGAGCCCCAATCTTTTCTTCTCAAATGAATTAATAGATTCTTAGTACTTTAAAATATAGTTTCCTTTACTTTAAATAGTTAACTATAATATTTTTCTCTTATACTAAATATCCAGTTACAAAATTAATTTTCATTACTTTCTTCAAATCCACCATAATATTTAAATAACTACAAAATATAGTTACCTGAATTAAATTCACTACATAAAATCATATTAATAATTTTTGAAAATATTGAAATAGAGGACATCTAATAGTTAATCTTTTTCTTCCCTCCCCCAAACTTAAATTTTTCAATATGACATGATATAGGTGAAAAGAAAAAACTTTAAATATAAATCATACCTCAGTATTTTAGTCATTTTCATCATTCTAAAATTTTTGCAGTCCTTCTCAAAATTTCTACTTCACCTAGTCTGTAACATTAGGAGCTTTCTACACATATAAATCATTGAGAATTTGCTGGGTAATGAATTTTGAAATAAGTACAAAACTAAAACCTTAAACAAACACAATAATTCACTAACACATCCACAATACTAAACAAAATAATTACAATTAAAATGTAAAATAAAAATCACATTACAATACAATTCACAAAGTACTAATCAACATCCATTATACTACACATGCAAATTTTTAACTATCACACTAACATTATTAAAAAAATTAAAAATTATCCAATTACAACATAATAATAAAAATGAAAGTATAAATGCACACAAACATCCATTTCTATTACAAAAGATTACAAAAATAAAAAGTACAAGTACATCAATTACATTCAGATATTAAAATCCCAAATTATGTCTTCGTCTCCTTGGTCAGCATGTGGATTGGGCTGATACTGAGTATATCGGGGGCACTCAGGAAAGGTAACATCAGGCTCATATCTGTAGTGTCAGGCCTGAGCTTTGTAGTAAGTTATCTCAAAATTTGAATGCCTCTGAAGGTACTCACTATCATAATCATGTCGACGTTCTAAACCTCCAATCCTTTCACTTATCAAGTCTATGTAACTCATTCATCAAATCAGTCAGAGTAGGGGAACTAGAAGGTGGAAGGTCGAAAGTTAACTCATTCATCAAGTCGGTTAGGGTAGGGGAACTAGAAGGTGGAAGGTCATAACTTGTAGAGGGGATATCTTTACTAGTAGAAGGTTCTTGACTCCTACTCTTAGTTCTCCATTTTTTATGGGATTCATAAGTTTTCAAATTAGCTTTACTAAGGGGTTTCATAGGGTAAACCCATTCCTCATCACCTCCAGCTTCCACTCCAGAAAGTTGGTAAAGTGCATAAATAAGGTCGGATGTCCTAGACCTTCACTTGTTTCACTCCTTATCGTAGTCAATATATTCTTAAAAACGATTCTCCCCACATTAATATTTCTATTATTCTGAATACAGAAATTCAGAATAGCTCTATCTCTAGTTACCTCACTATGGTGATAAGTCAGTAACAGAGTAGATGAAAGAAAATAGTGCCACGCTTTAGAGGTGGCATTTAACATGGAAGCAGAAAAATTTACCCGTTCTCGTTGCTTAATCATTCATGTCCCTTTCCCATCAGTGAGAAAGTTGATTACATCATTCAGTTGGCCTTCCATAGTACTGAAGGAATCATAGTGGCAATTATAAGAGTCTGAGACTTCGTAAAAGGTGTTAATGCGGGCGGCATTAAATTCAACAGGAAATCCTCGCACTTGAATGATTCCATCTTCATAATAGAACACGTTGGCATAGAATTCTTTCACAATATTTGCAGCGGCCTTATTGGTGGTCTAACAAAAGATTTTTCACCTCCGCTCGGTAATAACTCGTTTAATTTCTCCTCCTGGACTCTCAAAAACTCGATCTTGTATGTATTTCTTTCCCTTAAACACTGAAGTAAACCTTGATTGAGCTTTCGCATTGACAAAGCGAGAATCATCAAACTCAAGTCGTCTCTTTTGTCATGGAGCCATTTCAATGTAATCACAATTATAGAAAAATTCTAAAATATACTTTAAATATGCAAATAATGGCTTCCAAGAGTGATTCTAAGAGTTAAAAACTAAGTTCCATGAATTTTTTCCCAATATTTTCTTCACATTCTCAAATTTTTTGGATCTCCTCAATGTGGAAGAAATTCATGTGTGAAAATCAAATATTTTTACTTGGAGTGAAGCTCTTACTTAGAGATGATCAAATTCAAATGTGGAAGAAATCAATGGTGAAAATCAAATATTTTTAGTTTGGAGTGAAGCTCTTACCAAGAGATGATCAAATCCGCCATAGTGAAAATCAAATATTTTTAGCTTGGAGTGAAGCTCTTACCTAGAGATGATCAAATCCGGTGTCAAAATGTATTAAAATCACCTCCCAAATCCAAGATCTCTCAAGCCCTAGGTCAAAAATTGCATTTTTCAGAGGAAGGGGATATTGAATAGTGGCAGTTGACTAGTCAAAATCGCGGTTAAAGGTGTTTTTTCGGGCTCAGCGCGCTCTATTGAAATTATATCCTAAGTCTTGGGAAAAGTCCGTCGTCGACTGCGTCGAGGGTGCCGTCGGCGAGCTCTATTGATTTGGTTTAATTACTAGATTTATGTGATTTCGATTAATTTCAAGCCTCAACGACATCCGTTCAATCATCATAGACATAATTTTAAGTGATTAAATGATGTACTTATCNATCGGCGGCCTCGATGGCTCCGTCGGCGGCCTTCTAGAGATTTTGTCCTGTAGCCTCAGGAAAATCTCGCCGTCAGCGGCGTCGATGGCCTCGTCGGTGCCCTAGTGCAATTCTCCACATTTTTGTCCTTTTTGCTCCAAATTCACTCTTTTTTGTATGATTTTGCTCTATTGACCTTAATTCATCATTCCTGCAACAAAACATCAAAAATACCTTTCTTTAGCTCCAATGACCCTAATTCATCATTCCTGCAACAAAACATCAAAAATACTTTTCTTTAAAGTGCAATATTCCAGTAAAAACAGTATAAAAAAGGTACAAAAATCTCAACATATTTTACTTTGGTCACTATCCCATCGCTCAGTGAAACCTGATAATTTAATTATCCTCAGGATAGGGTACTCAATCAATCAATTGGTGTTCGTTTTAAGAGTTATGTGAGTGGATGCCCCTAAGGCAAGTTTAGGTTGTTTAAGCTTGTAGTGCCCAAAAATAAGGTAAGGCTGGTGGTGTTTAAATATGTTAATCACCAATATATCTTATCTTCTATATCCAATCATGTAAGTTTAAATGTTGAGCCTAGATCACTACTATGCCTTTAACAATCATGATAGGTGAAATGGTGATTATCAAGATTTTAATTTTAAATGATATGTATCCTTATTAAGTGATCACATCATCCTCAACTTTCTGTTTAAGAAAAGTAAACTATCATCTTTACGAGATAAGCCCATCACTTAAGAATCATTTGATCATAATTGACTTCCAATCCATGAAGATTAGGACTATGATTTTGTTCATCTTGTGCAAGGGTGGTAAGTGAGTTTCTACCTTTTAACGTCATTGTATTTCAATCATCCAAAAATGTTTATTAAGCTTAAATATACCCATTTTTCTTATGGTTAATTGTAAATTTTAATTAAGGCACAAAAGTCTAAAATGAACATTTCACCCAAAGGGCACTTCACCTCATAACTCACTAAACACAACTCAAATGACTTTGAGGGTTTAGAGTGTCATATCCATGACTTAATTACATTATCTAGAGAGCAATATGTGGACCTCTCAAAATTTAATTTGATTTAACTATTCATTTAAGCTTAGAAAAAAGGTTTTTTAGAAATTAATTTATTTGGCCTTCCAAGATAAAGTTTTATGAGAAATTTATTAGAAGTTTCCCTAGGTCAAAGAAATATTTAGGCAAAGTTCTATGATTTTTTGAATTTAATTATTATAATTATTTTAATGGGAAAATAAGGAAAATCCACTTTTAAGCCTTTTAAAATTTATTTTTAACTTAGGAAAATTAAGAAAAATATTTTAATGAGCCCCAAGTGATCAGAGGACAATTAGGTCTAAATTGAATTTTGTTTGATATTTTTGAGATTTTTAATTATTTTTAATTATTTTAAAATTCAAATTAAGGCTAAAAAATTAAGTATTTTCTAAAAAATAATTTTTTGTTTTTCCTAAGTGCCTCTGATCATAAGGAACTTAGAAAACCACTTTTTATAATTTTTCCAATTGTATTTATTTTATTATAGTTATATTTGTACAAAAATACAAGGTTCCTTTAAAAATCCATTTTAATACTTGAACTTAATCAAATATTTTTCAATTTTTTACAATCAATAAACATAATTTTTTTGAAGAATGTGGGATTTTTTTTGTTGATTTTTTATAAGTACTTAATTTAAAAAATTTAATACAAGATATTCATATTTAATTAAATAGAGAAATTTACTAGATAATTCAAAGCATCATGATATTTTTCATAGACTTCTCTGACCATATGAAACCTACTAAAATTATTCTCATAATTTTCCAAATGATACTTTGATTTATATAATTAAAATAGCCAAAATGGTTACCTTAGCTTGAAAACTAGGGCTAGGAGCATAAAAATATCCTTTGACTTTGGAAAAATCAGAAGACATGGCTTCTATCATGAGGAATGAACTCTCAAAAATTTAGGCCATGGTGAGTAAAATTGAGTTATGGAGAATTGAAATACCACAGAGGGTATTTAATTCACTAAAAATTAGGGAATAAGAAAATAACTTTTATTTTTAGTCCGCATTACTCTCCTTTGTTCACTGAGCAAGTGGGTATTTTTTTTTAATTTTTATGATTTTTTTAGAGAAAGATATGGATTTTTGAATTTAAAATAATTAGAAAATCCCTACTTTTCTACTGTCCAGCACGGCGCTGACTGGATCCTAGGGGGCTTTGAAAGAACACGTGGCGCTGTGCCATTTGATGTCGCCAACCATGTATCTGCCATGAAGACTGCATTTTACGGACCATATCCTTGTTTGGCTTCATCAAGAACGTCCAATGGATAAACACGCGATCAGATGACATCCGTTCTTCATCCTCAAGTGACCTATTCTGTAAGCCTTTCACACTAAAACCTTAAGGTCTTCACCTAACTCAACCAAATCACATGGGGTTTGTTTTTAAACCTTCATCTACTTAAGACGAACACATCCATACAATTTATATGATATGAAATATATTAACTACGTATGGAGAATCAATAAATGCTAAGCTTAGGATTGGTATTCAACACCTTTGTCTGAGAGGAGAGGCCTCAATCAGATGGTTGTGACAGCTTCAATTAGACCCAACGAACCTCTGGATGAATTCTCAAGCCTTGGTTAATTGTCTATGTATGATTTTTATCGAGCTTGATTTCAGGTGTTTTTCTAGAGCTAGGTTAGAGTGGGTTTGAGAGGGGGCTTTTATGGGTAATCAACACCTCTCACTGTGGCAATGGTGTGTGCATAATTAATTTGAGTTTGGTGCACTATGGAGCTATAGAGAATTCTATCCTAGTTTAGGCAGAAAATTGAGCCTAAAACTGGACTTCCACAACGTGAATCAGTGGGGGAAAATTATGGCAATATGCTTAGGAGTTCTTGGAGAGTGTCTGAGAACAATTGGGTAGAGTTTCCCCAAGGTTGGTACTCTTCTTCTTTGGTCATAGAGGGGGTGAAATTAAATAGGAGAGCTTAGGTTTGAGCTCCGAGCCAATTGATGGGTGTAAAGAGCTTCTTAGGTGGAGGACTGAGGAGCTCTACGAAGCAATTGAGGTGAGTTGGCCTCTAGAGTTAAAATTGGGTTTGATTAATGGGTGGTGGATCTCAGGTTTGTAGTTTTTCATCCACTAGGCTGGCCGGCAGGGCCAGGAGTGGTGGCCAGAAGATCAAGTGAGCTAGGGCATGCTTAATCAAAATTTACCCCCAATGACAAATAATGATGGGGAAGATATTTTGATTATGGCTCATAATGGGAATAAATCCCTTGGTTTAGGGACTCATTGGTCCATAGCTTATTTGGGTGGGTTTAGGATGGTTTAGCCTAGTCCAAAGGAGGAGCTTAGTGGCTATGGAGACATTAATATGTTGACTTAGGTGTGGCTAAGTCAATTTTGGGTGAAGGGGTTCAAGTTGGGCAAGTGACTAGAAGTTGGGTTTGGGTTAGGCTAGCCATGACATTGAGTTCAATTGATTGATCTAAATTGTGTAGATGATTGTCATAAAGGTTTTTTGTGAAGGATTGAAGTAATTTTGAGCTCAATTGGAAGCTCAATTTGAAGGATTTTTTTATTTTGGTCAATTTAGGGGTGTTAGGATAAACTTGAGTCTAGGTTGGGATAGGGTGGGGTTAGGTCCAAATTAATGATTTAAAATGATCTATAAGAATGTTATGATAAGTTTTCAACATGAATTGGGTGTCAATTTTTGGGTTTGGGTATTCAATTTGGTGGAATTCGAGGACATAGCCAATTTAGGGATTTTGAATGTGGGTTGAAATTGGGTAAAATTTAGGCTTGAGAAAGGCCAATTGAGGGTCCAATTTGATGTGTAATATCGTTAGGAAGAATTTAGGAGTCAAGTTGAGGCAATTGAGTGGACTATGGGGTTCAATTGGATGAGATTGGGTCATATAGTTCAATGGGTTTTGACTTGGATCAAAATTGAGCTCAAAGAATGGGTCAATTAGGCTTGGATTTGGTTTGGATTAATCATATGTAAGATAAATTTGAGTTTAGGATTAAAATTGAATGGAATTGGGGTCAAATTGATGGACATTTGAGGTGAATTTGGTTAAATTGGGCTTTTATAGGCAATTTGGGGGTTTTGGTCAAAATCATCAAATTGGTAAAATTGGGTTTAATATAAGGGTCCAAATTGGTTTTGGAGACATTTTAAGTGATTTTAGATGTTTTGGAAAGTTTGGGCCACCAAGGGTATTTTTGTAATTTTGGCAAATTTGAGGGTATTTTGGTAATTTTTTACTTTTTGGGTGGTTTTGGGAAATTTGGGTATTTTGAAATGGTTTGAAGGGATTTCTAAATAAATTTGGGTATTTTTGGTGAATTTGGGAATTTTGGCCAAACTTAAGGTTTCAAGGGCATTTAGGTAATTTGGGTAAATTTAAAGGCAAAAAGACGAAGTTGGATATTTTGGCAGAATTGGAGTGCCAACCACTATGTATGAACTATAGACCAATGAAATCTCCATTTGGGTCCTCTATGCACTAGTCTTAGCTAAACCCTAGCCCAGGACAAGTGGGTCTAGGGGACCATCTACATGAGTCTCGCAAAAGATTAAGGGATCAAAGTCAACAAATCTGGGTTTTAGGGTGGTGAGTGGGTATAGGTGATAGTGAGTGAAAGTGAGTGAACTAGCTCCAGACCAACCCCCAGAGTCATCTTTAACATCAAGTAGTCCTATGGGGACTCGCCTTGAGATATTCCATACTGACCCCACTAACTGCGACTTTATATATGCTTAAAAATACAATAATTTGATACTGCTGCTAGAAGATTTAAATCCCCGACAACGTCGCCAAAAACTTGACAACGGTTATAGATTTGATAAAGATGTCTATAAAATATTCAATAACTGCAAAGTCACACTTATCAACGCAAGTATACGTATTGCTCAACTAATATATGACTCTAATGAAGTCCTTGATATCGATCCCACAGGGAGTAATATTAGAGGCTACGAACTAAGATTTAAAAAATCAATATTTAATCACAATAATATAGTTCAAATTGCATATTTGTCACTAATAGGCAATTGAAATAAAAATATAATTTTAATAAACAATTAACTAATTCTACTAATAAATTTTCTAATGTGAAATTCAATATATAAGAATGCATCATTCTCCTTGTCAAGAAATATAAGTAAATGGATAAATTGAATTAGCTCAAATTGTATTGTGCCAAAAGGAGCATACCTATTCTCTACCCATTGGACCAAGCATAAAGAACTTTGACTAATCCTATGCTTGGTTACTAAATCTTCGGCTAAGCTCGGAGGATGTCGGCTCTCACTTCGGAGCTCCCACGTTCCCCTCGCCTGAGGGCTAACATCTACACTTCAGAACCCAAATGATAGAACTGAATTGAGGATTTTAGTCTGTCACTCTAAAATCTCTAATTCTACGCCTGATAATTTTTATTTCCTTATTTCTTTGCACCCAACTTTCAAGGACTTTGACCTCCCTAAATATTGGATGAAATCTTCACTTTAGTTGTAAAACTCAATATATTTTAACAAATCAATTTGCCAAATTGAAAGTAAATTATGATTGAAGAGAAAAGATCATCACAACTTCTTTAACATTTTCATGGCACCACCAATTTAAATCACGATTTCACAGAATCTCAAGATAAGGAGAAAGACTGAGCAAACTACACAGAACAAATGGAGAAGATAGGACAAAACTTAGAATTTATATATAAAATCAAAGTCATACAAACTTCAATTAGTAAATATAACTTATCTCTAATTCCTCCCCAAGCAAACTCCTCAAATTTCTTCTAAATCTCTTCCTTTCTTTACTATACACAAATTTCTCCTTCAAAGCGGCAAGGAGGAAGAAATCTCTCACTTTCCTTCCACTCTTACAACCCCTCAAAGAATTCTTCACAATACTAACCACTCTCTACACTCTAATGGGCACCACAAACAACAAAGACTTAGTGGACAACTCCACCTTTTTCGGCCTCCAAATTGTTTCTTTTAAAGTTGTAAAAGAGTTTTCAAGAGTTTCCCAGGCGTCCCTTAAAAAATCATCCACATTCAATGCATCTGTTGAGAGAACCTACATGCTTGCCGTCGATGGCCTTCTAGAATGTTTAATTCCAGACTCTCGGGAAAAACCCGTCGTCGTCGCCCAAGATCAAATCTTCATATTTTGGTCCTTTTTGCTTCAAATTCGCTCCTTTTTGCATCTTTTTGCTCCAATNCAATGCTTTGTTCGACATAACCGCCGAGCTCATCCAATGCTTTGTTCGACATAAACACCGAGCTCGTCGTCGGCGGGCCTTCTAAGTGAATTAATTCTGGAGTCTCGGGAAAAGTTCGTCGTCGGTGTCATTGGGCTCGTCGTCGGCACCTTAGTTCAAATCTTCACATTTTGGTCATTTTCGCTCCAAATTCGCTCATTTTTGCATCTTTTTGCTCTAATGANTTACCTTTCTTTAAAATGCAATATCATCAAAATCAGTGCAAAATATGTATTAAAATCTCAACATATTTTTCTTTGGTCAAAATCCCCCAAACTTAACTATTACTTGTCCCTCATATAATCAATATATTTTCCTTTGGTCAAAATCCCCCAAACTTAACTATTACTTGTCCTCAAGTAATTTTAGTTCTACATAAAAGTTATGATCTATTGTAATAAAGTTTTAATTCAAAAATACTATAAGTTTGATTTAAGGGGTCAAAATCCCACAAACTTAACTATTACTTGTCCTCAAGTAATTTTAGTACTATATAAAAGTTATGATCTATTGTGGTAAAGTTTTAATTTAGAAATACTATAAGTTTAATTTAAGTAAATACTATAGTGAGATTTTCAAAAAAAATTCAAGTAAAGTTTTAAGAGTTCTTGTTTTCTATTCATTTCAAGAATGACTATATGTTTGTAATATCAAGTCACTTAAAATATTCAAATGATAGGAACTTCATGACAACATTACTAGTAAAAGATTTTATTCCATAAATATAAATTCAGGAATGTATTTAGGTTTTCCCCTTAGGTAAGTCCAAGTGAAGCCAATTTTTTATTAGACATCTCCTCAAGCTTCTCCTCACTTATATATNTGCAATAAAACACCAAAAATACCTTTCTTTAAAGTGCAATATCATCAAAAATAGTGTAAAATAGGTATGAAAATCTCAACATATTTTCCTTTGGTCAATAGGTATTCTTTTACTCGATGCAAACTCACTTGTAGTTAGTGTCTGCTAGTTGCATGACACCCTAGGTCCTGGGTGGGTGTAATTCCTCTTTATAAGTAGCATGTTATACCGGTACATCCTGTTTGTGTGTGTGTCTTATCCATGTTGCATCCTTACATTCATTTGTATGATGTGTGTTTTCCCTTTTAGGAGCCTGTTGCGGTTGTTTTGTACCTCGGTTGAATAATCACAATGTGGGTTTTTTACATGTTTGGTGCTTGTCGATTCTCCTCGATGGTTGTCTTGCCCGTTAGGTGAGTAACCCGTGTCGGTCGAGATGTTTTAAAGAGCATTGTTTGTCAGGTTGATTCCGACGAGCAATGCGAGTTAAGTCATTGGGATTGACATGAGTATAACTGTGTCAATGATCTATTAAATCTAACTTGTGTCACCCCTCTTCGTGAAGTCCTTTAGATCCTTCGAATCTTTAGGACGGGGCCTGCATGGAGACCCCGTCAAAGTCATATTATACCTAGACTCACCCCGTACTTAGCTACTAGGTTAATGCATTTTACGTTAGATGGCATGATAGACTAGGATTTAGGGTGTTAGGTACTCTTTTTGATGTATGACTATTGCTGTTTGTTGGAGTGGTTGCCCTAGCTAGGTATCTCTTTGCATTGTGCTTGTGGTGTGACTGTATGTCTCATATGTATGGTAGTGTGCTAGGGCGTTCTTCTATAGGGAGCCATGTCTATTTATTTGCACACACACATGTATTGCTATGGGGGAGCATGTGATGATTTATGACCCTTTTGCTTGTAAGTTTTATTTAGCTCCCCCACTTATAAGGCACGACTCATTATACGTCATATGCATGTGAACTTTCCTGCTAACACTTATTTTCATGCATGATTGAGTTTTTTTCTTTTTCCTATGTACTTTTAGAGTCTAGGAGGATTCTGTAGCAGAAATAAGATACTGGAATAGAGTTCCGAGGCGTTTAGCGCGGGAACCACGTGGAGGGAATTGGGAGCTGATGCTCGTGCCCAGCATCTTAATTCTACATTTTTATATTTGGGTATAGAATTAGAACTGAGCATGAATATGTGGAGTCCGACCGCTCTTTTATTTTATGGGATATGTTGTTGGCCCAGCGACACCGTCCTTTTATTATTTTATTTGGCTTGTTTTACTTTTTGTTACATGTCTGCATATTTTCCATGTTTCTTTCTGTGATATGGGATTTCACGATGCAACATAGGTTCATCAGGACTTAAATTCCTAATTTTTCTACATAAAAATCCTAAATAAAACATTCAAGATAATAAAAATTTAGAATTTAAAAATTCAAGTATTTAAAAATTGCACTTTTACTTTCTTGCATATACTAATGAGGCTTCCACAATACTTAAGGACTGCTCTAGATAACTGCATTCACATTTGTACGTCCCAAGGAGAAGTCCCCGTGCTTCTATAATCTGACTGGCCCAACATACCTTTTTTATAAGTGCGCTTAAGGTGTTAGAAGACTCCTCGACACAGATAGGGTGTAAGTCCTTTTGTTTGGAGTGTTTCCAGCTTTGTAGCTGAACCTCCCCTTCTCTTCCTTTCCTGATGTATCTTTGTCATTGGCATGTGTAAGTCTCACATCTTGGGGCTCTAGTTTGTAGTCATAGAATAGAGCTTCCTTCCTTTGACCTTAGGGTTACCAAGATCCCTTGTGGTTGACATAATTCACAAATTGCTGATCGGGGATTTCAGGACGTGTTGGGTTGACTACCTTTACGACAAGGTAGACTTAAGGTCATAGTAGACGTGGATGACGGGTTTGTGGTAGCCTGACCCAGTTACCTCTACCATTTTAGGATTACTTTGCGTTTCTTTTGTTCAGCCCCTTGGAGCCCTGTCACTCCTTGAATTTGTTAATATCATTTTGAGGGCTCGATGTCGACGAGCTACCGCCAGTTTGGGATACAGCGATTTGTCATCTGCCCTTATAGTCCGGACATGCTTTAACGCGTTGGGATATCCCCGTCTAGATGATTTATAGTTATTCTGTGGGTCACATGAGCCTATGAGCCGCTACCTATTTGGGATGCGAGAGACTCACTCTCTGCTCAATGGCTTAGCATGAGCTTTAAAGCATCAGGAATGTTCTCACACGGAATAATCTTCCTTTGAGTACATATTGCCCTAGGTGCATGATAATATAAGAAAAACTCTTTTTATCGAGAGTATTCTTAGGTATCCCCCAAGATGTAATTAACCAGTAGGAAGACGTTCCTTTGAGAGCGCTCATGACCACAAAACAGGTACATAAACCTGACTCTTTAGTTATGGGTAATCTACATAGATACTTGTTTTGCAGATATCAGTCCAAGGTGTCTCCGCCCGAGCTTGTTTGGGTGGACATTCTTGACTTATTCTTGCGAGTTTTATAGCACGTAGACTCTTCATGTTTTACTTTTTTCTCTTGTTTGTCATTTTGTTGCATGTACCTTCTTATTTATTACTCTCCTCTTCGAATCACTGATATGATTCAGGAGAATATTTATTTGAATAAGGAAAGTATACGAAGATTGGCAAGCAGACAACTTCTTTTAAAATTAAAAAAAAATGAATGGAAACATGCTTTTCGGAAACAAACCATAGGAGTTTCGCCTGAATAATCCTATAACTCAGTGATTCGTAAGATTTTTCTTTGTTTGAATTGACTGAGAATTCCATGAGAAATTAGGAAAGTCTTAGCAATTACATGTCTCCCTCCAAACCACTGATGAAGGAATATTGTAGACACTGGAATTTCGAGATCTCATGGAGATGTAGTTAGAGGTGCAACACCTATACAAGTTTGTGAGCAAGGAATCCTTATTCATGGTCGAGCTTTCCTTTCACTTTGAGCAATTTTCTTTAGTGACATTAAATAAGTCTAAGAATAAGCCCCTTAAGTTAGCTCCTGTGAAACCTGTACAACATCTCTTACCAAGCAACTACTATGAAATACCTTCTCAGAAGCTACATATGAGGAGAAAAGAGACAAGGAATTCTTCCTAGCCCTTCAACGATTAATATCCTAAGGAATGTGGACTCATGCTTGCATCAAGTTACAGGAGACCGAGGGCTTCGTAAGTTATTCTCCCCTCTTTTTAATTATTACCGCATAATTCTTTCATCTAGTTGATACTAGACCATCTTCCCAACTGCATAAGATGATGGAACTCCATATGGGGATTGGTCTTACTTTGGGATGACTGGAACTCCAATTTTGTCAAGATTTAAGTTTTTTCACGGTGAGTATAAGCACTGATATGATTTCAGAGCTAAAGATGCCACGATCTTGGAGTCTCAACTGACGGAGTCTAGGACAAAGCTATCTACGATAGCTACTTTGCTCTCACAACATCATCAAGACCTAAAGAAGACTTGGGAGGAGTTAATATAGGCATGAGTTGACCGAAATTAAAGCAATAAGACCATATAGGCTCTGTGGTTGAGGGTGTCAGTCCTAGAGAAGGAGGTCCAACAGGTAAGGTCTGATAGGAGAGTTAACATTATTAGGATTGAGCAGAGAGTGGACATGAAGTTTAGAAGTAGAATTGAGTTCAAATCCTTCATTTGGGACTGCGTCCATGATGCTCGCAACCATGTACTGGATGTCAAGGCAAAAGAGCAACAGAGATGGTTCACCGATGAAGGATTCATTCAAGTTTTTTGAATAGGAGTTGAGTCGCGGAACATCGGGCTAAGGTTGTTAAGGAAGGACATACCATTAGTCAAACCTTCATGAACCCACCTTCAGATTTTGACGACGATGAAAACAAGAGTGAGTTGAAGAATGTATTCTACCATGACGATGAGCTAGAGGAGAACATCGACATTGCGTAGCACTATTTTTCTTTTTTTTCCGTCATTTTGTATGAGTTGGACAGATGTAGCCATTTCTTCTCAGCTTTTTCTTTTTTCTAAATTTTTTCCAAATTTATATTGATGTATCTATGGGTGACTTTGTTTAATGTTTTTATTTCAATGGCTTTTTGCCTCCCGTGAATCTTTCTTTCTTTTGTGCCACTTTCTAATGACAATAATGTATTATGTTTTCTTTTTGTATCATATTGGATACGAGATATCATTTAGAGGGTCTAATTCGTAAGGAGGTAGTTGTGAGAAAAGATCGCCAACAAATTTTGACTTACTCGGGGCTATGTATCGAAGTATCACTTGATGATGTTAGTCCGTTTGAGAGAATACAATTGATGTTTATTTAGGACTTTTAACACTTCTAATGTTATTTGTTTGAGTGTTGGTCACTTATTAGTCTACATGGAAGGGATTTCATGTAGCCCACCAAGGACTGCTAACCTATCTGGGGTTGTTTAGTAGAGCAAAACTCAGTGATGTTAACCTATATAGAAGAGGTTGAATTGAATACCCCTAGGATTGATCGTGCTCTAACTAATATGCAACCAAAGTAGGTTAATTGGTGGGTCGAGAGGTCGAGGTGGCTCGCAAATGAATTGTTATACTTTTTGGAGGTGTCAACCATGCAGAGGAAAGAAAGAGAATCATGCTCACTTGATAAGTTGAAGGAACATTGACGCTGCTAGGGAAATAACCGTGTAAAGAAACATAAAAAACACTGACAACCACACACACAACAATTGTGAAAACAAAGTACAAGAATGGAAGTAGAATTAAAACTACACAACTGGACTATTACTCGTAGTATTTGCAGAGATTCTCCGCATTTCAAGTCTAGGGCAGGGTCTTCCCTTCTGGAATCTTGAGCTTAAAAGTTCCAGACTTGATCATGGTGATGATGAAGTATGACCCCTCCCAAAAGAGGGACAAATTGTTGCACTATGAGCCATAACTAGTTGATTCTAGACTGAGTAAGTCAAAGTCCCCAATAGAGATAGGTCAAAGCTTATATAAGAATCATGTAAATTTAGAATCACCCAAGAGTTATATACTTAAAGGCCAAGGATACAAAATCACATGTTTCAAGGGAGAAACATGTTCATTCTAGAGACACTTATGCTAGTGAATATATAAGTTTTACCTAGACTAAGCAATTGAGAGTGTTTGACAAAGCTGATAAATTCTTGCCTTTTCTTTCCTAAGCTCAATATGAGTTTGAAAGTTTTCTTTGAGAAAGATTTCTTTAAGTTGATTTAATTTTAAAAAGAGTTTATTTTAAAACTTGAATAATTGTGAAAGTCTTTTAAAAGTTGTAATGTTTTAAGAGTTTATAAAAAAAATTAAGTTAAAATTTCTTAATTTTCAAAGATTTTAATTTTAAGAATATTTTGAATTTTGAAAAAGGGTCTTTTAATACCAAAATTTAACAAGATTATTTTTATTTTAAAAATTGGTTTTAAAATTTTGTTTTAGTTTTAATTTTTTTTTTAATTAAAAGAGTTTGATTTTGTAAAAGATTTTGAGTTTAATTCTTTTAAAAGATTTATTTGATTTCTTTAGAGAAACATCCTTTGAGCTTGAGCTTTNCCACAATGAGTAAGACATCTGAAGGGTTTCCCTCTGCAATGTGGGATAAAGAAGTCACCAATATATTTTGTGATCTATGTATAAAAGAAATTGAGTCGGGGAACAGGCCTACAACGTATTTTAATAAGGTGGGCTGGAATAATTTCAGGGTTCTTCTAGAACTCTGTCTCGGGAGGTGTTGGCTATAACACTGTACATTCTAGCACAGATTGAGTCAATTCGAGGAGCTATGAAAAGATTTCAGTATTCATCTGAAACAATTAGTCATTACTTTTCAAAATGGATACAGGCACTTGTTAGCTTAGCAGCTCAAATAATTAAACCAGAGGATCCATCATTTGCTACCACTCCAGAACAAATTGCCAACGATTCTCGATACATGTCATATTTCAAGGTAACTATCAGTGTTTTTATTTTGTTACATGCTATATTTTATAATAATATTATTACTCTCTAATGGACAACTAAACAGAACTGTATTGGTGCGATTGACGGTACACACGTTGATGCCCGAATACCCAACCACGAGAAGGTAACATAGATCGGTCGTAGTGGTTCAACAATGCAAAATGTCATGGTTGTGTGCGACTTCAACGTGTGTTTTACTTTTGTGGTTGCGGGCTGGGAAGCGAGTGCACATGACAGTCGGATTTTCTCCTTTGCCACAAGGAATAGATCGCAGTGTTTCCCTCACCCCCCATCAGGTTAGTTTTGTTTAGCAATATGAATATATGAGATTGTGCAATTTTTTATTAACATTATTTTTCGTACCAGGAAAATATTATCTGGTTGATGCAGGATATCTTATGCAAAGGGGATACCTGAAGCCCTACTCTGACACAAGATATCATCTTCCTGATTTCGAGTGAGCTAGTGGCACAGTTCGTGGCAGAAAGAAAATGTTTAATAAATGCCACTCATCTTTACGCGGGGTAATTGAAAGAATATTTGGAGTTTGGAAGAAGAAGTGTGTCATCTTACGTGATATGTCGTTGTATCCTTTCCAAAAGCATGTGTACATTGTGGTTGCAACAATGACATTACATAACTTCATCCGAAGACATTCCTCGCAATCAGATACGGACTTCAGTATGGCTGACAATGATGAACTCAATGTTTTCGAGCAACCAATAGGACTTGTGGGGGGCATTCATTACTTGAGGAGGATATAGAATCTAATGATTTGGAGATCAAGATGCTGAAATTTTGGTTGATATGATTGCTTTAAAGGAGTCTATCACAGATGCTATTTGTGGTTGTTGATCTACCAAGTTTTCTTTTAATAAGATTATAGGTGTATATTCATACACATTTAATTTTGATTTTTTTTAAAATACCTTAAGCTGACATTTCATTCTTTTGTTATTTTTACAGGTATACCAACATGACCTTCAGAATATCAGGTACAGACAGAGGGATTTTGTGTTATTGTAGACTACCGTCTCCGTTGCTAACGTTACGTAAGGAGCATAGCTTTGGGAGGCAGTTCTATGGTTGTGTCAAAGGTATTTCAACTCGTTGTGGTTTCTTCCGGTGGGCTGATAGTCCCACATATTCACTGCCAGCAGTCATGTGAATCCGATGTTTTCTCAAGTTGACAATGCAGTTGAGGACCGAGGTAGCCAGAGTCTTAAGTTAAATATTTTAATATTTCTCCTTGTTTTTGTACTTATATTTGTACTTTTTTAGTTCTTCTGGTACTCGTTAGAATGTGAGAACTGTATGATATCTTTTAGAACATCCATGTCATTATCATATGTTAGATAAACTACGGTGGCCAAGGGCTGCAGGAGCAAGTGATGTTCACTCGACCTTCGGTGTAGAACACGGGGGTACAACTCCTCTAAGCTTTCGGTCTTGCTCTAGCTCAAGGCCTGGGTTTTCTCTCAAAAGAGGGCTAGGGCTTGTCGGTTGCCAAATTGAAATTTGTTGGTTATTTTGAAAATAATTATATATATATATATATATATAT